>JAVSCE010012289.1:0-14860 GCA_032199065.1 Smutsia gigantea
TTTCATATGTTATCTGTAAATAACCATTGGTTATGTTATATGAATGTATAGTAAGATTTTTTTGAACCCTGAATAGCTCAAATTATTTCAGGCCTATTTGTATCTCCTACAGTAACATAGCAAAGTAACATGGAAGATCCAATAAAAATTTGTTGAATAATGGAATTGACACCTTGCCCTGATGTATGAATAAGTGAACCCAAATAGCTGCTTTAAGTCCTCCTGAATCAAGATAGAGTTTAAAAAATGAAAAAATAATTGTTTAAACAAAAATAGATATTATTCTCAAATGAATTCCCCCAGATTCTTAAATAAACAAAACAACTTGATACTGTGTCTCATATATCATTATGTTTAAGGCTCATGTCCCTCTCTAATCCAATATATTGCATTGAATGATAAGGGTAACATGCCATTTGAAGTCTCACTTAAAGTAAAAAGTTGTTTCTTAGTTTTCATTCGTAAAATAAGAATCAATCAATACCAAATGACTTTCTGGCCCTTTTTAATCATCCTTATCTTTCTAAGATTACTTAGTTTTCATACACTATTGTTTTATTTCCATTACCACAATGAAATATTTCTGCAATATTATCAGATTGAAATTTATTCAGACAATACAAACATGTCCTGAAAACCACATAGCATGGTCTTTCTGCTATAACAATCACAGAATGCGACCTGTCGAATATGACATCCAGTAAAGATTTAAAGGTTTTGTACTTTCATGCCACTGGGAAAGTTAACAGTTTCAAAGTTAACAGAAACAATGTTAATTGTTTTTATTTTTCTAAGGAAAATCTAACAAATATATTCCTGCTTCTTGATTTTTGAGCCTCTAATTGATTGCTGAATCTTTCATCTATGATGGAAAGGTCTAATGAGTTTTTAATTATATTACTTTATTCTCCCAGCTTCACCACTCACTTCTAAAAAGGAGAAGAAAGAAGTTACTGTGCCACGTGGCTAATACTCCTGAATTCTTAGTTTAACTCCAGACAGTTCTCATAGATGAACAAAGGACTGCACAGTCTGTAGCGTCTGGCAGAGTGATGAAAGTTAAATGGGTCTCCATTCTGTGAAGTTATTTCTCCATATATTGCATACCAGAAATGTTAATGAAGGGAAGGAAAAAGGTCTTCAACTCCAAGAATTAAGAAAAATCAAGATTTGGAGACCTTTCTGGCTCAACTTTATTACTGTTGCTGTTGACTTTCCTGATGGTATGAAAACACAGAACTTTTCATTTGTAATAGCTCTCATGTTCAGCAGATTGCCTTCTGTGCTTCCAGGAGCAACCTATATTTCCAAAGAACATAAAAGCATGGTGGTCTTGAGACACTGCAGTCGGACTCATGGATCTCCCTATGGTTACTCATTCAAGAGTCAATTCTCCTAAACAGCAAGTTTGACATCCTTGACAACTTTAGGCACAGATGATTTTTAGATATTTTTGTTTACCATTTTCTTTCTTAAAAATAATAACTGTTTAGTTAAGAGAAATTAGACTGCGGGACTTAAGGCAAATCATATAATACTTCAGTGACTCAGGTTCTTATAAATGGAGTAAGTGTTCCCAGCTTGATATTCTTTTTCCTTTTAGGAACAAGAAAAGGCAATGTTTATAATTCGGGTGACTATATTATCTATCATTCAAACCATGACATTTTTGAGAGTAAAAGAGCACTATTAATAATTAAACCAGGAAAACAGACATAAACCAGGACTGTCTAAGGTGAATAGGTTGGAAGAGGATGAGAAACACTAAGACACATCCAGGTGCTTTGTTAAGGTTTGTTCTAAAGCGAGGCAGAGTCGAGGACACAGCACACCATCGCAGAACTCAGCCCCCTCAGTACTGCACATCGGTGTGCAGCTCAGTGCTTTCTGCCCCGGAGCTGAGATACTGTCTGCCCTCCTCGCATCTCTGAGCACACCAAGAGGACCATTGCTTGCATTTCCTTCTACAAATTCATAAACATTCTAAGATTGAGCTGCCCTGTCGGACAGCTGCAGATCATAACACAAAGAGTACAATGTGAACGATGCCTCTTAGAGGTGTGCATTGTAGTGGCCTTTTCCCTTCTTACTGACAGTGAAATAGATTTAGAAAAGAGTGACAAACAGCTCGCAAGGAATTGGTTAGCCGATTTCCGGCAACTCTGGTTGTGTGTTCTTAATCAACATAAAGTTATAAACAGGCTGTCTTTGTATTTTCCGAAGGGCAAGGCCGACGGTGACGATTTCCCTTCTCTCTCCCTGCTCCTGTTTTGTGTGCAGCGACTCCAGTCAGCTACAACAGCTTCACAACCAAGTCTTACTGGAGCAACAGCACTTGCAAAACCCACCTCCTTCATCTCCTAAGGAGTTTCCTTTCAACATGAGGGTTTTGAACTCCACGACCTCCCCGGCAGTGACAACGTCCAACAAGCAGGCAAAGGCCCCTTCATCACAGACATTTAGCTTGGCCCGACCAAAGCAGTTCTTCCCGCCCACGAACGCCACCGCAGCAGCAGTGTCCCCCTCCAGCTCCCCAGTGTTCACCCTGAGCAGCATTCCTCAAGTCATTCAGAGGACAGTGAGCAAAGAAAACCTCTTAGTCTCTCACCCCTCCATGCAAACCAAATCCCTCGCAGGGGTTTCTAGCCAAAATGAGCCACCCCCTCCAGGTCCAATAGAGCCAGCACAACTGCCACTCACATTTTCCATCTCCAGCGGAAACCAGTTTCAGCCCCGCTGCGTGTCCCCAGCTCCCGTCTCTCCCACCAGCCGGATTCAGAACCCAGTGGCTTTCCTCAGCTCCGTTCTGCCTTCTCTCCCTGTCATCCCACCCACCAACGCCATGGGGCTGCCTAGAAGTGCACCATCCGTGTAAGTGTCGTTGTGGTTTCCTGATGTAAAAGATGTCACTTAAGAAGGGACATATGCATAGAATAGCTTGGTCTGGGATAGGATTCTCATTTAGTGGATTCCTGAATAGCCTTGTCTCTTAGACAAAAAAGTGAGTATTAAACACTTAAGAACAAAGGGCATGATTATTTTAAATAGTTCTTAATAATTTAAATATTGAAAATGTCTCTACAAATAGATTCTCTGTGCTGTGCTCAAGATGCCCTCCACCAGCACCTGATGACTGTGGGTGTCTGGGTGCCCTTTCAACCACTCTGATTTCCAGGCCTTTGTACTCTGGCCAGTGCTTTTCATTGGTTTGTCAGGTGTGAATTTCTTTTGCAGGCCATCCCAGGGATTAATGAAGAAAAATACAAAATCTCCCCAACCAGTGAATGATGATTACGTTCGTGAAACAAAGAATGCAGTGATTCTAGACTTGGGGAAAAAAATGAATTTCAGTGATGTCAGATCGAACCAGCAGGTAAGACTGTTGGGTTCAGGTGGTTTATTGAAATTTCACTGTAAGGAATTAATTTTGCTGAATTCAGTCCTTGGATGCCCAGGTCATCTGTCTTCGGTGGGACTGGCTCTGCAGTTTTAGAAGGTAGAGCACAGATTAACCAAGGATTATGTAGGAAAGGGTCAGGTAGAACACCCGTCCACATGGATCTACAGTTCCCAATCACCCCAACTGTTAATTGAGTTTAACTGTTTTGGTTGTTTGCCTAGAATAGAATATATTAAAGAAAAGAGGGAGACTAGTCTTATGGCCATTCCAGCAATTCTCAGCTCAGTACTGGCAAACACCATCACATCTTTGAAATATTTCAATATCTGAGCTTGGAGATGATCTAGACTTTAAGGAAATCTAGAGTTCCAATTCTTTTATCTGATTCTTTCAATCTAATGTCCTTAAAGGTCTGCCCACCAGTTCCTCTCAATCTTTACATTAAGCTGAATCATGGAAACATGTTTCCTGTGGTTCGGCCTGTGCATTCCTTGCTAACTAGTAAGTGTTCACACTGAGGAATAAAGAGAAGAGCCATTTGTGAGCATCACAGAAAAAAAGATAGACTAGGTATTTTCTTATTTAAGTCATTTATTTTTGAATTTCATAAGGTGGTTATTTTTTAAAAGCAAATTTACATTTTAATAACCTAACTCTTGGTTTATCTCCCAAGAACTGATAAAATCTATTTCAAATATAACATAAAATCCAGTCAAAAGTATATGCCAAATATTGTGGAATTTGTGACATAAATGACCCCTACAAAGAAGGCTCCAGATGTCCCTGACCATACACTATTTTCCTTAGTGTTCTATCTCTTCCTTCTAGTGAAATCGTGGATAAACGGTATTTTACAATTGTTTTACATGTTGGACAATTTTTACTGAGTAGATTTTTTTTGAAAATGTGCCACTTAAAACCTTTTTAAAACTGACTTTAAATTACTAGATTGAGGCAGAATACTTAACCTTGCCACTAAGCACACTTTTCACATATTATTTCACCAAATTATATTCATTTCTCCGAGGCAAATGCCAAGGCAGCTACAGCTCCTCCAGCTTCTAGAGAGAGAAACTGAGGCACCGTCTTCAAACTGTCAGTGAGAGAACTAAAACGGAAGCCCAGGTCTCCGGGACCCTTTCACATTTTCCCTGAAACTGCAGCTTTATTTGGCTTTACGACAATTACCCTTAAGCCCCACAAATGTTGCTCTAACGCAGATTTGTTTCCTATAATACTGTTATCACATTCATGCTTGTTAATCCTGAGTGTCATGGAAAACGGAGCTGTGTTCAGCCTGTTTTACAACTCAGACTGGGAGCAGTTAGAACCCTGTAAAAATGATACTAAGTCAGCACATACGGTGTTTGATTATACTTTTATAGTTACTCTGTAGGAAGATCCATGCTAACCCATTGCCCAACTCAAGGAAAAGTAGGGTCTTTGAGTATGTGTAAAAATGAATTTCCATGTGTTGAGTGCCATAAACCCAGTAGGCCTCTTTATTAAACCTTCATCATGAATTAACATCAGGGCTAACAAGGACTAGAAACAGTCTCAAAAAGCATCTCAATCTTCTCCAGTTGAGTATCTGTAACATGCATCAGAGTTCTAGAATTATTATTCTGAGAACTACTATGGTGGGATTACAGAATCGATCTTACACTGCACTGTGTTCCATGGATGAACGAAAGCCACACTACATAAATGCAATTCAGGAAACTAAGGATTTGTCTGAGATAGAATGTTTGCATTAGGTTGGTAGATACTGATTCTGAGCAAGTTCTGAGGAATAATATGATAATATTAAAAGATTGTTTTGTCCACTGCTGCCTTGGGAAATGATACTGAAAGTGTCATGAAGAACTGCCTAAAATGTGCTGTACCCAACTGGTAAAGTGAAGAAGAAGAAATTTTGCTTAGAGAAGCGGAGAACAATTATTTTAAAACACTGTGTATTGATAGCCATACATATTATACCTGAACCTGAGACACAGGGATCAAAATAATCTCCCATGTTAGCCCACACATATGAGGGGAAAGCACATGATTCCTTCTGAAGAGTATGCATTTGTTTTGTTTTATTTTGCTTTGAAAAATTCTAGGTCCAGAAAGCTGGACTCTCTCGCCCTATTTTAGTCCTAAACAAATAAAGAATAGTAACTGCCAAACAATATCTCTGTGGTCTAGCATTACCATATTATGCTGAGCATGAAAATAAAAGCTCTTGAACAATTAATTATTGACTATAATCAATTTCCTCTCAACTCAACCTTTAAAATTAATGTTTTAGAAAATGGATTTTCTTTGCTATGTCTACCACTTTGTATTTCTCTATTGTACTATTTCAGCATTTATCCCCTAACTTGTTTTATATAATATTTCTAATAGAAATTAACATTTACTTGTTATTCTTTTTTTTTGGTATCAGTAATATACAATTACATGAGCAACATTATGGTTACTAGACTCCCCACATTATCAAGTCCCCACCACATACCCCATTACAGTCACAGTCCATCAGCATAGTAAGATGCTAAAGAATCACTACTTGTCTTCTCTGTGTTATACTGCCTTCCCCGTGCCCCCACCAGGATTATGTGTGCTAATCATAAAGCACCTTTTTCCCCCTTTTCCCTCCCTTCCCACCCACCGTCCCCAGTCTCTTTCCCTTTGGTAACTGTTAGTCCATTCTTGGGTTCTGTGAGTCTGCTGCTGTTTTGTTCCTTCAGTTTTTTTCTTTGTTCTTATACTCCACAGATGAGTGAAATCATTTGATACTTCTCTTTCTCCACCTGGCTTATATCACTGAGCACAATACCTTCTAGCTCCGTCCATGTTGTTGCAAATGGTAGGATTTGTTTTCTTCTTATGGCTGAATAATATTCCATTGTGTGTATGTACCACCTCTTCTTTATCAATTCATCTACTGATGAACACTTAGGTTGCTTCCATTTCTTGGCTATTGTAAATAGTGCTGCGATAAACACAGGGGTGCATACATTTTTTTCAAACTGGGCTCCTGCGTTCTTAGGGTAAATTCCTAGGAGTGGAATTCCTGGGTCAAGTGGTATTTCTAGTTTGAGTTTTTGGAGGAACCTCCTTACTGCTTTCCACAATGGTTGAACTAATTTACATTCCCACCAGCAGTGTAGGAGGGTTCCCCTTTCTCCACATCCTTGCCAGCATTTGTTGTTCTTAGTCTTTTGGATGTTGGCCATCCTTACTGGTGTGAGGTGATATCTTATTGTGGTTTTAATTTGCATTTCTCTGATGATTAGCGATGTGGAGCATCTTTTCATGTGCCTGTTGGCCATCTGAATTTCTTGTTTGGAGAAGTGTCTGTTCGGCTCCTCTGCCCATTTTTTAATTGGATTATTTGGTTTTTGTTTGTTAAGGTGCGTCAGCTCTTTGTATATTTTGGATGTCAACCCCTTATCGGATATGTCATTTATGAATATGTTCTCCCATACTGTAGGATGTCTTTTTGTTCTACTGATGGTGTCCTTTGCCGAAGCTTTTCAGCTTCATATAGTCCCACTTGTTCATTTTTGCTTTTGTTTCCCTTGCCTGGGGAGATATGTTCATGAAGTCGTTCATGTTTATGTCCAAGAGATTTTTGCCTATGTTTTTTTCTAAGAGTTTAATGGTTTCATGACTTACATTCAGGTCTTTGATCCATTTTGAGTTTACTTTTGTACATGGGGTTAGACAATAATCCAGTTTCATCCTCTTAGATGTAGCTGCCCAGTTTTGCCAACACTAGCTGTTGAAGAGGCTGTCATTTCCCCATTGTATATCCATGGCTCCTTTATGGTATATTAATAGACCATGTATGCTTGGGTTAATATCTGGACTCTCTATTCTGTTCCACTGGTGTATGGGTCTGTTCTTGTGCCAGTACCAAATTGTCTTGATTACTGTAGCTTTGTAGTAGAGCTTGAAGTTGGGAAACGAGATCCACCCTGCTTTATTCTTCCTTCTCAGGATTGCTTTGGCTATTCAGGGTCTTTTGTGGTCCCATATGAGTTTTAGAACTATTTGTTCCAGTTCGTTGAAGAATGCTGTTGGTATTTTGATAGAGATTGCATTGAATCAGTAGATTGCTTTAGGCAGGATGGCCATTTTAATTACTTGTTTTTCTTAAGACTTTGTGCAAAATGACGATTTCACCTTTCAGATGCTCATATTTACTAAAACCTTTAGCTTCCAAAACTGACAATGAAGTTTCTCGGATTGGAGATAAGCCAAGAGAGAGATGCCTGATTTCTAGATTTTAGGCTGCATCTTTTCTTGTATGAAAAGGTATCATTCACCACCGTGGATCTCACTGGACATCAATTAAACTTAAATAAATGGTTTATGTTGGCAAGATGAATCTGAGAGGTCAAAGGAACCCAGGATCACAAAATATAATGGAGCCTTTATGACCAATGATTCTAAGTCACACATGACTTTGCAAGATGTTCTGCACCCAGATAATATCTGGTGACTGTTAATTTATAAATCTAGACACACACACACACACACACACACACACACACCAGGTTTTATTTCAAATTTTCTCTTTAACCTCACTTCTCTGGAAACCTTCCCATCTCTTTATTCTGCTCCTCTCTTCCCCCTCCCTTTATTTTTTCTTATCAATGCTTCTTTAAAACTATGTGCAGTTCCCAGATACTGCTGTGGATGACAGAGGAGAATATAAATACCTAATTCTTGGTCTGTTTTTCTTCCTCTTATCTCCCTGTCTAAGCTGCTTAGTCATTTCCTCTATTTAAGCTTACCTCTTTCATCTCTTTCCATGAATTCTTTATGAAAATCCTATTTGTGAGCAAGTAGTCTTGCCATCCACTCCTTTTCTAATAAGAATCCCACATAGCCATTGGCCTTGTGTTGCCCACCTTGGGCACTGTAGGACCCTGGGTGCTGGGACAGTGCAGTGTCCCCAGTTTGTCTGCATGGGTCCACCCAGGATGCACCAGTCACAAGCTCCCTTCAAGCTGGGAATGGGAGGTGTGTTGTTCACTGTGGCACCCCTCTTAGATCTGGCTCAAAGTAGGTGCTCCGTGAATAATTGCTGAGTTAATACAGAGAAGTATGGAATTTACATGAGTTTCAGATAGGTTAACAAAAGCTTTGGCCAAGTAGAAAATTTTAGATTTGTTGCCTGTATATGGAATATATCTCACTTAACTATAGATTCTGATTCTGTCTAACTGTGGATACTACCCACTATGACAGCAACTATTTCAATCAAGTGACTAAAAAGATGAACATTTTTAAAAACACACCGAAATTATGCAAGACTCTGGCATTAACTGAATATTTAAGTATAAAATAAATCTGAGCATCTTTTAGTAATTATTTGGCAATCTCAAAACTGTTTTGACCATTAATATATGATAAAGGAGACTTGGATATACAATGGGGAGATGACAGCCTCTTCAGCAGCTGGTGTTGGCAAAACTGGACAGCTATATGTAAAAGAATGAAACTGGATTACTGTCTAACCCCATACACAAAAGAAAACTCAAAATGGATCAAAGACCTGAATGTAAGTCATGAAACCATTAAACTCTTAGAAAAAAACATAGGCAAAAATCTCTTGGATATAAACATGAGTGACTTCATGAACATATCTTACCGGGCAAGGGAAACAAAAGCAAAAATGAACAAGTGGGACTATATGAAGCTGAAAAGCTTCTGTACAGCAAAGGACACCATCAGTAGAACAAAAAAACATCCTACAGTATGGGAGAACATATTCATAAATGACATATCCGATAAGGGGTTGACATCCAAAATATACAAAGAGCTGACGCACCTTAACAAACAAAAACCAAATAATCCAATTAAAAAATGGGCAGAGGAGCTGAACAGACACTTCTCCAAACAAGAAATTCAGATGGCCAACAGGCACATGAAAAGATGCTCCACATCGCTAATCATCAGAGAAATGCAAATTAAAACCACAATGAGATATCACCTCACATCAGTGAGGATGGCCAACATCCAAAACACAAACAACAGCAAATGTTGGCGAGGGTGTGGAGAAAGGGAACCCTCCTACACTGCCGGTGGCAATGTAAATTAGTTCAACCATTGTGGAAAGCAGTAAGGAGGTTCCTCCAAAAACTCAAACTAGAAATACCACTTGACCCAGGAATCCCACTCCTAGGAATTTACCCTAAGAATGCAGCAACCCAGTTTGAAAAAGACATATGCACCCCTATGTTTATCGCAGCACTATTTACAATAGCCAAGAAATGGAAGCAACCTAAGTGTTCATCAGTAGATGAATGGATAAAGAAGAGGTGGTACATACACACAATGGAATATTATTCAGCCATAAGAAGAAAACAAATCCTACCATTTGCAACAACATGGACGGAGCTAGAAGGTATTATGCTCAGTGAAATAAGCCAGGTGGAGAAAGAGAAGTATCAAATGATTTCACTCATCTGTGGAGTATAAGAACAAAGAAAAAAAACTGAAGGAACAAAACAGCAGCAGACTCACAGAACCCAAGAATGGACTAACAGTTACCAAAGGGAAAGGAACTGGGGAGGATGGGTGGGAAGGGAGGGACAAGGGGGAATAAGGGGCATTACGATTGGCAGACGTAATGTTGGGGGGCGTGCGGAGGGCTGTACAACTCAGAGAAGACAAGTAGTGATTCTATAGCATCTCACTACGCTGATGGACAGTGACTGTAATGGGGTTGGTGGGGGTACCTGATGAAGTGGGTAGTTTAATAACCATAATATTGCACATGTAATTGTAGATTAATGATACCAAAATAAATTTTTAAAACTGTTTTGACCACATTTAGTTCATATAAGGTTCTATGTATAGTTTGTTGCTAAATACAGTCTTGATCCAATTATACAAATTCCCCAGTCATTGCGTTAACCAACACTTTGATCCTTATTCAAAAATAAGACCCCATGCACATAAACACCCCCCACACACACCCCACACCCTGGGGACTGCTACAAATGGTGGACCTATAGCCAGGAAGAGAGGCACTGCCCGCTTCTCTCTTTTGTGCTCCCGTCTCCCCCACTTCACTGACTGCCCTTTCTGATTTTTCCTGTTCTCAGCCATGGAGGGACAAAAGCTGCCCCACACTGGCTTTGTCCTGTATGTGGTGCACGTGTGCATGACAGGAACCAGCACAGGTCCTCTGCCCTGACGCACGCAGGAGAGCAGGCTACTCAAAGCAGCCTTTGTTTTGCCTGCTGACAAAAGCCACCTTGTTCCTCACTCTAGATTTCTTAGTCCGGAGTGAGAAACCAACCTCGTAGGAAACACAGAAAGCTCTCCAAATGGGTCCATTTAATCTCCCTTACTAGCCTTAGGTGAAGGGCAGGACCCTGGGGCTGGAGGTAGGCATAGGAGACTCAGAAACACAATAGCTCCCTCTCCTGCTGGATCTTCTCCCTCCTGCCTCTTCAGAATCCCTGTTGGAGGGGAAGGGTTTTAGTCATCCAACCTGTCCATAAGCATCTGCTTTAACATTTCTGAAGAATAGTTTGTCTCCCAACTCACTTGTGTTCTGATATCTAGTCTATCTTGGTACCTTAGCAGAAATGTCCTCAGTACCTAGTTACGAATAGTATTTTGTTGTTGTTGAAGTATCATTGCCATGCAGTCTTATTTTGGTTTCTAATGTACAACACAGTGATTTCAACAATTACCTATATTATTAAATCCTCAGCCCCTCTAGTGCTGTTACTATCTATCAACATAGCAAAGTGTTACAGAATCCACAAATAGTATTTTTAAAATAACTTACTGTGTGTTCTGTTTCTATCACTTCCCAGTTTGTAGTACTGGTAAAATAATAAATATATAACTAATATATATGTATGTTTATAAGTACTCATGCATAATGGGTTAAAGCCACTGAGGGTCAGTTCCGCAATGGCCGAGAAAGGAAGGAGTCAGGAACAGCAAGTAGTGGAGTTAGGGAGAAAGTAGCAAAAAAGGAGAGAAACTGGCCATGCTTCCCTTCCTGGCTTTAGGTCACCATTTGTAGCAGTCCCCAGATAAGGGTGTTTGGGGTTGGAGTCTTATTTTTTAATAAAATAAATAAAGTTTAAAAATGTGCATATTTTCATCATATTGCTTCTGTAGTTCCTTGGGTTAAATGAATTTAAACATTTATAAATTCTGTAAAATCAGGTCCCTTCTTGATAGAATCAAGTTCCTAAAATGAGTTGTTTAGAATACATGGAGACAGTGTGGTATTTATTTCGTCAGGCAGGCACTTAAAGGCCATATAGATCATCCAGTGTGTTCCTGAAGGAGAGTATAATCATAACTTACCACCACATACAATAACACATCTTTGGAAAAATTAATTCATACTTTCAAATTCATCTCCTTGTAATAACTTTGTAAATTTATATAGCCAGAAACTTAACAGCCCTCACTAGTCAGGCAGGAGGAGAAGCTTCAGAGAAGGGTCTTTAGCTTGGAGCAATGACTCCACTAAAATTGCCACTGCAGGTAGTATGGAATGGATTGGGAATTTGGAGACTTACATGAACCAGGAAGAGAGGCCCCAGAAGGCTGTCAGGACCTCCTGCCACCCTCACAAAAACCCTGAGGTTCCCTGAACTCTAGGATTTGTGTGTGAGGTTTGAGAACCAGGTGAATTATTCTTTTTGAATGCAATTTTTAAAATAATAAAGCTACTATTTAGCACCTACCTGACACAGTAAGGGAATAAAATGACTCTTTGGTTTTACACCTAAGTATCCTGGAAAATAAACAAACTTGTTAAAGGGAAAAATAATGTCAATTTAGAAGCATGAATGCAATTCAACAAAGAAGAAAAATATATTCCTCATGTGATTTTTAAACTGGCAAGACTAGAAAATATTTCAAATTTGTGAGATAACTTAAAGTATTTGTGGAAAATATAGTTATTGTGAAGTATTAGGTTTAAATCATATGAAATTGCTGATATTCTACCATTTTTGACCTACAGAAGTGGCAATTTCATATAGTTCTACCTAATAGGTGGAACTTTTTTAAATTATTAACTTTTTAAAAACTCCTGTAATGTAGGAAATAGTCTTAATACTTTAAAAGTAAATTAGGTTTCAAGTTAGTAGATGTGAACAATTTTTTACTTTAACTGGTTTGAATTATCTGATTAAATATTAATAAGCCTAAGTGGGGATTAATAATTTTTTCCACCCTGAAAGAGCTGTGGATTTATTTTGCTTGACCAGTCTGAGATGTGGCCAAGAGGGGTGGATTTAAAATTGGTTCCAAGAAATTAAAACCAAGGAACATTTGGTTTCTGTGTTCCCTAGCTTCCAATTCTGCACAAAATCAGGTGATAATATGTGTAAGACAATAACTAGTGGATGTGATTGATGTGATTTAATACCTTGAAAACACATCTCATGAGTCCTGAACTCAACTATTCTGTCTATGACTAGGGGCAGATATATTTCAGCCACGTGCTTCCAAATTCCATTTCAGGAGCATCCTAGTACCACCTCCGTGGAGCCCACCTACATTAAAAATTTTTGGTTAACTAGAGTCACAAGTTTAACCAAAGGTCTCACCCTCATCCCAAGCACATGACTTCAGATTCCTCAAAGATGCAGTAGTATTGGAACAAGTAACTGCCCTCATTTCATTCATGTGTTCACTAGTTGTTCAGATACTCATTGAGCACCTGCTTGTGAGGCAAGCACTGACTATTCTGGGTGCTGTTAATATAAAGGGAAGCAAGAGAAACAAGAGCTCTGCTCTTGTGGAGCTAAGATTCTAATGCTTACAGATAGTCAATCATTCAGTCAGTAAACAAACAAATACTAGATAGTAAGAAATACTATATAGAGTATTAGAATGGGGAGTCACTTCAGATGAAGTGGGCTGCGAAGTCTGCTTTGGAGAGGGGATATTTAAGTTTGAGAGAATGGCAGGAAGAGGGAGTAAGAGGAATTCAGGATAAGTCATAGATTCAGGGTTTAACTTGGTGCACTCAATATGTGGTCTGAGGGCCTGCAGCAGTTTGCAAGCTGTCACCTTCCCACCTTGAGAAAAGTCCAGAAATTAAAATTTGTATAGTAATTTGACAGAGAAATTTTACGCCTATTGAATATAATACTTTTGCATGTCTTTTTTTTCATTTTGCTAGTAATTCACTTTATTTTATATTTTAAAGGTACAGGTTGGACATTTTCAAAAACCTGGTTTTCACCATAGACAGTATGAGAAACGCTGGCTTAGCCACTTACCCAAGTGGATGAATAGTGGTGCCATTTCCTGAGATGGGGAAGTGCAGGATAGGAGCATCTCTGGGGGACAGAATTCAAGAGTGCGTTGTTTGGACTGTGCTAAGTTTGAGATGCCCATTGGGCACCTACACCATGATGTATATGACTCTCATGATGTAGAATGGATCCTTGGGTGTATGAGTTCTGGGGACAGACCAGGCTTGGAGATAGAGATTTGGAGTCATCAGCATTCAGAAGGTATCTGAAGCTGAGATTGGATGAGATTACCTACCCAGGATTAGGAGCTAGCAAAAGAGACTGATAAGGGGCAGCTAAAGAAAAAGAAGGAAAACAAATATGGTGTCATGGGACCTAAAAGAAGAAAATGTTTCAAAAGGAGAAAGTAGTCATCTGTGTCTTAGGCTGCTTAGAGGTCAGATAAAGTAAAAAAAGTTAAGTGACAACTGGATTTGGCAAATTTGGATACTCTGATGATAATAATCTCAGTGAAACAGTGAGAAAACAAGCCTAATTGGAATAGGTTGGCAAGAAAATAGGTGACAAGGAAATGATCCCATAATAATGGAAAATTATTTCAGGTAGTTTTGTTGTGAGGGGAGCAGAGAGATGCAATGAAGGTGGTTGTGGAGTCAAGGGAGATTTATTCAAGTCAGATTTTCCTTAAGTATGTAGATGGGAATGTGCAGCAGAGACAGAAAGCTGGTGATGCAGGCATGCAGCAGAAGGCAGTTCAGAATAGCTTTGCTAAATTACCTTAGAGGTAGTTCTATTTTTTTAAGTGGACGTTAATAGTAGTTATGGAAATTACATTCCATCTTCATTCCATTCCCTACAGGGTTCTACTGGGGGTCCATGCTCAAGGTGAGGAATCAGGATTCACTAAGGCAGTTTGGGATTATATTAGAGACACTGAAATCTCCTTTAGTGCTCCATGGTGAGGAACTGGATATGGAATATTGCCTGGTTGATTGGGTTCCATTATATAAATCTAATATCTGATCTAAAAAGTTGCATCCTCGAATTATACTGATAGACACCTTCTTCCACACCTATAAAAACTGAAATTGAAACGTTTGCCATTTTGACAGGAGTACAAAATTTCAAGCTTTGAGCAGCGACTGATGAATGAAATAGAATTTCGCTTGGAACGTACCCCTGTTGATGAATCAGATGACGAAATCCAACATGATGA
>JAVSCE010012290.1:0-73514 GCA_032199065.1 Smutsia gigantea
AAATGGAAGTTCCTGTGGCCAGGACCATCACCTGACCCTAAACTGGTTGATGATGTAATTGGTCTGCTGCTAGGCTACTGCTTCCATACCCATAGGCAATAAGCTATTATTGACTGAGTCACTATATAAAGAGCTCCGCCCAGTGCTCTGGATGGAGGCAGAGACAGGTGGACTACGGGCCTGCAGACTGCTGGATGCAGATGTGATTCTAGTGCTCAACCTATCACCAGGAGAATAAAGCCCTTTTCCCCCAAGAGTGTTCTGTTGTCACTTCTCGGTCTCACTGAATCCATAGTGAACTTGCCCAGGGCTGAAACCCTCAGGCAAGACACTTGCCTTAAAAAAAGATAACAAACCTCTGGCTGTGGAAGTCTGGGTGTGGGAAGGACCAAGTGGGTAGTTCTGAGAGATTCTCTTAGAGCTCATTCTAGAAAGGGGGCTCTGTGTGCTCTCCAGAGATTTCCCTACACTGTTCAGTCTTGAAGGAGAGAGGATTTGAGTGGATGGGGCCTTTTAGACAGGGAAGTAAGCTCAGCAAACATGTGGCTGCAGGAATTTGCAAGACATCTTCAAGGAATAGTGACTAAGCCATTCCACAGGAATAGTGAGTTAGCATTTGAGAATCATTTCATGATAGTCATGTGTGGGGCCATAGGACTAGATTCTGTGTGCTCCCTAGCACTATGTGCATTAAAGGATCCTGTCATATCACAGTGCTATTTTATTTCATAGACCAGATGTGGTTTGGGGCATGAGCTTCAAGTAAAAATTGGCCCCCTGTTCCATGAGGTGTGAAATGGGGCTTCTTGGGGTTAGGGGTATGAACAGGGTTCATGTTTTTTCTAGCATCATCTGGATATGAATTCATATTTTCCCTTAAGAAGTTTAAGGTTATCAAGCCACACTTACAATGCTGTCTCTTTTAGAATGAACCATGGTTATCACTTCCTATCTCCTTCATTTCATAAAAACTTCGCCAAACATGTAGTTCTGAGTGGCTGACTTGGAAAGCTGGGGACTGTTGGAGGAAGTACACATCTTAAAACATAACACTAAGTGTGAAACATGCCTGCTTATTAAAAGCCATTTGTCCTTTCTGCTACTGGCACTTTCTCACCATCCACCCTTTCCTGAAGGCAATGTCCTCTGCCAGGTGACTTTGGCACCCTCCTTCTAGTCTCCCTCCCCTACCTCTTTTTGCTCCTGGCTGTCCCTGCCTCCACATTCCTGTCATCTTCTGAAGAGCTTTTTTTTTAAATTTCCTGTCTCATTCCCAACTTTCCATAGTACCCTTATCTTTCTCCCCTGCCCACTTCCCCAACCCCCCACTATTACTCCAACACTAAGACTTGTTATAAAGTACTGCCCTTCTGTATTCCCCCCATCTCCTGGGCATCCCTTGAATAGACAGATGTGTAAAATCAGGCCATTAAGTGAAAGGAGAAATGTTTGAGGCCTCAGTTAGGCCTATGTTTTCAATCTTTAGGGCCTGAGGATCACTGACAGATACTGGCTCCTTTCTGATGATTGAGATTCAGTGGGTGTGCAGTGAGACCCAGGGGTGTGTTTTGACAGGGTATTCTGATGCAGGTGGTCCATGGATGCACTATTATCATCCTTGTTAGGGCTATATTGCTCCATTCAGAAGGCATGATTTTTCTTTCCCTTCTTTATCCTTTTTAATATTTTAGTGACTTGGTCAGAGGGTCACAGAGAATAGCTGTTCTGTGAGAATCCGTGCCTTTCCGTCTCTGCTTGGAGGGACAATGGCTGTAACACAACGCTGTTCATGTGACAGCCAGAGAAAGGGCCCCGTTGTTCTGGGGTTGGCTGATGCTCCGTTCTGCTCTGGCCAGCCATCCAACTGAGCTTGGTAGCCCCAAGGAAACAGACACACTTGAATCAGAGAGACAAAGAAAGGAGGTCAAGGCCTTTCACGGTTAAACCACTTGCAGCAATGTGTCAGAGGCAGGATTTAGGAAGGGAAAAAGTAATTCTGTGGAAGCATCATTATTCTGCTGGTTTGGGAGCCCAGGATGTGGTGTTAGGGAACACAAGTCTAATAGAACTCCCAGTTGATCTCTGGCCAAAGAAGAATTGTTTCCTACTATGACCCACCGACTTATTGCAGGGCTTTATCATTGGTTAAAAAAATGAAAAGATCTTCTCTGTCCATGATAGGCAAAGGCAGATTTCTCAGCCTCTTTTCCCTAGGCTCACCAAAGACAGGTATCTGATCTGAAAGCCTGTCTATATCATGGTCTACAACCTTAGAGAATGATTCTTTGTTCAAGGGTACGGTCACTGTTTACATGATGTACTAATAATTCCCTTCCAAATCTAGATTCAGATATCAATTTTTTTTTTTAAGGTTCTTTATTTTATTTTATTTTATTTTTTATTTTTTAATATAATTTATTTTATTATCATTAATTTACAATTACATGTGCAATATCACGATTATTAAACTACCCCTTCATCAGGTCCCCCCCACCAACCCCATTACAGTCACTGTCCATCAGCGTAGTGAGATGCTATAGAATCACTACTTGTCTTCTCTGAGTTGTACTGCCCTCCCCGTGCCCCCCCAACATTACATCTGCTAATCGTAATGCCCCTTTTTCCCTCTTATCCCTCCCTTCCCGCCCATTTTCCCCAGTCCCTTTCCCTTTGGTAACTATTAGTCCGTTCTTGGGTTCTGTGAGTCTGCTGCTGTTTTGTTCCTTCAGTTTTTTTCTTTGTTCTTATACTCCACATATGAGTGAAATCATTTGATACTTGTCTTTTCGGCTTGGCTTATTTCACTGAGCATAATACCCTCTAGCTCCATCCATGTTGTTGCAAATGGTAGGATTTGTTTTCTTCTTATGGCTGAATAATATTCCATTGTGTATATGTACCACATCTTCTTTATCCATTCATCTACTGATGGACACTTAGGTTGCTTCCATTTCTTGGCTATTGTAAATAGTGCTGCAATAAACATAGGGGTGCATCTGTCTTTTTCAAACTGGGCTGCTGCATTCTTAGGGTAAATTCCTAGGAGTGGAATTCCTGGGTCAAATGGTATTTCTATTTTGAGTCTTTTGAGGAACCTCCATACTGCTTTCCACAATGGTTGAACTAATTTGCAGTCCCACCAGCAGTGTAGGAGGGTTCCCTTTTCTCCACATCCTCGCCAACATTTGTTGTTGTTTGTGTTTTGGATGTTGGCCATCCTCACTGGTGTGAGGTGATATCTCATTGTGGTTTTAATCTGCATTTCTCTGATGATTAGCGATGTGGAGCATCTTTTCATGTGCCTGTTGGCCATCTGAATTTCTTCTTTGGAGAAGTGTCTATTCATGTCCTCTGCCCATTTCTTAATTGGATTATTTGCTTTCTGTTTGTTAAGGTGCATGAGTTCTTTATATATTTTGGATGTCAACCCTTTATCAGATACGTTTTTTATGAATATATTCTCCCATACTGTAGGATGTCTTTTTGTTCTACTGATGGTGTCCTTTGCTGTACAGAAGCTTTCAGCTTGATATAGTCCCACTTGCTCATTTTTGCTTTTGTTTCCCTTGCCCGGGGAGATATGTTCATGAAGAAGTTGCTCATGTTTATGTCCAGGAGATTTTTGCCTATGTTTCTTTCTAAGAGTTTTATGGTTTCATGACTTACATTCAAGTCTTGATCCACCTTGAGTTTACCTTTGTGTATGGGGCTAGACAGTAGTCCAGTTTCATTCTCTTACATGTAGCTGTCCAGTTTTTCCAACACCAGCTGCTGAAGAGACAGTCATCTCCCCATTGTATATCCAAGGCACTTTTATCAAATATTAATTGACTGTATATGTTTGGGTTAATGTCTGGATTTTCTATTCTGTTCCACTGGTCTGTGGGTCTGTTTTTGTGCCAATACCAAATTGTCTTGATTACTGTGGCTTTGTAGTAGAGCTTGAAGTCAGGGAGGGTAATTCCCCCTGTTTGATTCCTCCTTCTCAGGATTGCTTTGGCTATTTGGGGTCTTTTGTGGTTCCATATGAATTTTAGAATTATTTGTTCCAGTTCATTGAAGAAAGCTGTTGGTAGTTTGATAGGGATTGCATTGAATCTGTAGATTGCTTTAGGTAGTATAGCCATTTTGACAATATTGATTCTTCCTAGCCAAGAGCATGGGATGCTTTTCCATTTGTTAGTGTCCTCTTTAATTTCTCTTAGGAGTGTCTTGTAGTTTTCAGAGTACAGGTCTTTCACTTCCTTCGTTAGGTTTATTCCTAGATACTTTATTCTTTTTGATGCACTTGTGAATGGAATTGTTTTTCTGATTTCTCTTTCTGTTAGTTCATCATTAGTGTATAGGAAAGCAACAGATTTCTGTGTGTTAATTTTGTATCCTGCAACTTTGCTGAATTCAGATATTAGTTCTAGTCATTTTGGAGTGGAGTCTTTAGGGTTTTTTATGTACAGTATCATGTCATCTGCAAATAGTGACAATTTGACTCTTCTTTACCAATCTGGATGCCTTGTATGTCTTTGTTTTGTCTGATTGCTGTGGCTAGGACCTCCAGTACTATGTTGAATAACAGTGGAGAGAGTGGGCATCCCTGTCTTGTTCCCGATCTTAGATGAAAAGCTTTCAGCCTCTCACTGTTAAGCATGATGTTAGCTGTGGGTTTGTCATATATAGCCTTTATGATGTTGAGGTACTTGCCCTATACCCATTTTGTTGAGAGTTTTAATCAGGAATGGATGCTGACACCTGTCAAATGCTTTTTCAGCATCTATGGAGATGATCATGTGGTTTTTGTTCTTCTTTTGCTGATGGTGGATGATGATGGATTTTCGAATGTTGTACCATTCTTGCATCCCTGATGAATCCCACTTGATCATGGTAAGGATCCCTTTGATGTATTTTTTGAATTATTTGCTAATATTTTGTTGAGTATTTTGCATCTATTGTCATCAGGGATATTGGTCTGTAATTTTCTTTTTTTGGTGAGGTCTTTGCCCGGTTTTGGTATTAGAGTGATGCTGGCTTCTATAGAATGAGTTTTCTCTTCTATTTTTTTTTTTTTTTTAAGGAGAATGGGTGTTATTTCTTCTCTATATGTCTGGTAGAATTCAGAGGTGAATCCATCAGGCCCAGGGGTTTTGTTCTTGGGTAGTTTTTTGATTACCAATTCGATTTCGTCGCTGGTGATTGGTCTGTTTAGTTTTTCTGTTTCTTGCTTGGTCAGTCTTGGAAGGTTGCATTTTTCTAAGAAGTTGTCCATTTCTTCTAGGTTTTCCAGCTTGTTAGCATATAGATTCTCATAATATTCTCTTATGATTCTTTGTATTTCTGTGGGGTCCGTCGTGATTTTTCCTTTCTCATTTCTGATTGTGTTTATGTGTGTAGATTCTCTTTTTCTCTTAATGAGTCTGGCTAGGGGTTTATCTATTTTGTTTATTTTTTCAAAGAACCAGCTCTTGGTTTTATTGATTTTTTCTATTGTTTTATTCTTCTCAATTTTATTTATTTCTTCTCTAATCTTTATTATGTCCCTCCTTCTGGTGACTTTGGGCCTCATTTGTTCTTCTTTTTCCAATTTCAGTAATTGTGTCTTTAGACTATTCATTTGGGAATGTTCTTCCTTCTTTAAATAGGCCTGGATTGCAATATACTTTCCTCTTAGAACTGCCTTTGCTGCGTCCCACAGAAGTTGTGGCTTTGTGTTGTTGTTGTCATTAGTCTCCATATATTCTTTGATTTCTGTTTTGATTTGGTCGTTAACCCATTGATTAATTAGGAGAGTGTTGTTAAGTCTCCATGTATTTGTGAGCCTTTTTGATTTCTTTCTAAAATTTATTTCTAGTTTTATACCTTGGTGATCTGAGAAGTTGGTTGGTAGGATTTCAATATTTTTGAAATTACTGAGGTTCTTTTTGTGGCCTAGTATGTGGTCTATTCTGGAAAATGTTCCATGTGCACTTGAGAAGAATGTGTATCCTGTTGCTTTTGGGTGTAGAGTTCTGTAGATGTCTGTTAGGTCCATCTGTTCTAGTGTGTTGTTCAGTGCCTCTGTGTCTTTACTTATTTTCTGTCTGGTTGATCTGTCCTCTGAGTGAGTGGTGTGTTGAAGTCTCCTAAGATGAATGCATTGCTGTCTATTTCCTCCTTTAATTCTGTTAGTATTTGTCTCACATATGCTGGCGCTCCTGTGTTGGGTGCATATATATTTATAATGGTTATATCTTCTTGTTGGACTGACCCCTTTATCATTATGTAATGTCCTCCGTTATCTTTTGCTACTTTCTTCGTTTTGAAGTCTATTTTGTCTGATACAAGTACTGCAACACCTGCTTTTTTCTCTTTGTTGTTTGCATGAAATATCTTTTTCCATCCCTTCACTTTTAGTCTGTGTATATCTTTGGATTTGAGGTGAGTTTCTTGTAGGCAGCATATAGATGGGTCTTGCTTTTTTATCCATTCTGTTACTCTGTGTCTTTTGATTGGTGCATTCAGTCCATTTACATTTAGGGTGATTATTGATAGGTATGTACTTATTGCCATTGCTGGCTTTAGATTCGTGGTTACCAAGGGTTCAAGGGTTGCTTCTTTACTATCTAACAATCTAACTTAACTTTCTTGTTAAGTTATTGTAAACACAGTCTGATGTTTCTTTCTTTCTCTCCCTTCTTATTCCTCCTCCTCCATTCTTTCTATAATAGGTGTTTTATTCTTTGCCTTTAGTTAGTATTTGGATGGTCTGCTTTCTTTGCTATGATTTTATTTTCTCTGGTGACATCTTTTAGCCTTAGGTGTGCTTCCATCTAGAGCAGTCCATTTAAGATATCCTGTAGTGGTGGTTTATGAGAAGCAAATTCTCTTAACTTTCGTTTATCTGGAAATTGTTTAATCCCTCCATCATATTTAAATGATAATCGTGCTGGATACAATATTCTTGGTTCGAGGCCCTTCTGTTTCATAACGTTAAATATATCATGCCATTCTCTTCTGGCCCTGTAAGGTTTCTGTTGAGAAGTCTGATGATAGTCTGATGGGTTTTCCTTTGTAGGTGATCTTTTTTCTCTCTCTAGCTGCCTTTAATACCCTGTCTTTATCTTTGATCTTTGCCATCTTAATTATTATGTGTCTTGGTGTTGTCTTCCTTGGGTCCCCTGTGTTGGGACTTCTATGAGCTTCGGTGGACTGTGAGACTACTTCCTTCCCCAGCGAGGGAAAGTTTTCAGCAATTATTTCTTCAAAGACACTTTCTATCCCTTTTTCTCTCTCTTCTTCCTCAGGTACTCCTATAATGCGAATATTGTTCCGTTTGGATTGGTCACACAGTTCTCTTAGTATTCTTTCATTCCTAGAAATCCTTTTATCTCTCTCTGCCTCAGCTGCTCTGTACTCCTGTTCTCTGATTTCTATTCCATTAACAGTCTCGCATCTCATCCATTCTGCTGTTAAGCCCATCGATCGCTTGTCTGATTTCTGCATTGTCTTTCCTCAGTTCCCTCACTTCCTCCCTCAGCTCTTGCACATTTCTCTGTAGGGTCCATCAGCATGGTTATGACTTTTATTCTGAATTCTTTTTCAGGGAGGCTGTGCATTTCCATCCCTTCAGACTCCCTCTCTGGGGTTGTCTGGTTGATTTTGGTCTGAACCATATTCCTCTGTCTTTTCATGGCTGTATAATTGGTCACTGATAGTTGCCACGTATGTCAGCTGGGCTCTTTAAGACTTTAAAAAGAGAAGAAAAAAAAAGAGAAAAAAAAAGAAAAAAAAGAAAGAAAGAAAAAAAGAAAAAACAAAAACAAAACAAAAAACAAAACAAAACAAAAAAAAACAAAAAAAATGCCCACCGGACGTAGATTCTGTGGGAATGCTCTAGGTGGCGCTATTGCCCCACTATTCCACAGCTGTGACTGTGCCGCTCCGCAGGGCCCTTTATCGCTCTGGCAGGGGTGGGAACGAATAGGAGGCTGTTGATCTCAGTGAGAAGCGTTAAGTATGGCTACGCTTCCTCAGTCGCCAACCAAGGCGTCTGAAACTCCCCAGGACTCCCAGCCCGCTGGTCTGGGTGTGCTGGGGCTATCCGGCTCCTCCGCTGGGCTCCTGTCTCTTTAAGACCGCTGAGGAAAGCGCGCACTTTTTTTTTCCTTCCCGGAGCCGGCTGCAAGCCCCCTGGCGCGTTCCCCGCTCAGATCCTGCCCCTCTGTCTCTCCAATCTCCGCTGCACTGCGCACTGTGGGTCAGCGCTCCCCGCGCAGATACCCGGGGCTGGCTACTTCGCGGGGTGCACTTCCACTCCCTCCCGGCTCTGGATCCTCTCCTCCCGCCGGTGCGCTGGGGTGGGGGAGGGCTCGGGTCCCGCCGGGTCGCGGCTCCGTATCTTACCCGCCTCTTGGGGTGCCGAGTCCTCTCGGGTGTAGCTGCACGCTGTGCGCTTTCCTGTGTATTCTCGTCTCTCTTTTAGGAATAGATGTATTTTCTGTGTTTTCGTAGATAAATATAGTGTTGGGAGGAGATTTCTGCCGCCCTGCTCACACCGCCATCTTCCCGGAAGTTGTTGCCTTTGCTTTTTAACTTCTGTCCTTTATATAGTTAGAGAAAAGAGAGTGTGACAGGTGATTATTTTGTCCGTATGTGGGCTTTTTGGTCGCCCTCATTTTTTTTTTTATTGTGAACACAAGATATTTTTGTAATCAGAGGAAAAAATGTCATAATGAAAGGACCAAACATGTGGCTGGCCACTGGGTGGCCCCCTGCAGGCCGCCGACCACCCTCACTCTAGAGCCGGAGGCCTGTGGTTCGCAGCTGCCCACACGTGGCAGGGGCTGGGAGACAGGGCAGAGGGCAAGGGAGCAGGCAGCCTCCATCCTTTACTGTGCTCCCTCGGGCTTCTCCGGGCTGCAGACCCTGTCAGCTCATATCAACATTTGGCTTCAGCTATCTGCCCAAGCTTGACCCTATCTGTGCCCCCTGTGCTGTGCCAGTCAGCAGGACGCCCTGCTGGGCTGGACTCCTCACCCTTTCAGACCAGTCTGGGGGGGACCCAGGGTTTCACTTGCTGGCGTCTGGCACTTGGCTGAATATTCAATGCTGCAGCTGCAGTCTCAGGAAAGGCACCTCCCGCCTCCACCTGGGCTATCCGGAGCTTTTGTGGCCTTGCAGGTCAAAGCCCACCTTCTCAGTCAGCAGGTGAGCAGAGCACAGATCTCCACCTGACTGAGTTAGGGTGCCCAGACCTAACTTGATGAGGCCACTTGCAAAAGTATCACAGATCTGGGATTCTCGGACACCTGTCAAGGCCCGCCTCCAGGGATTGGAATCCCAGCTGCAGGTCCTCGAACACTTCCCTCATCTGTAAATGGAGGTAATGGCTTCCTTTATCCAGGGACTCTGTCAGGAGCAAATAAGTTAGTGTATGTGAAAATGCTTTGTGAGCTGAAAGTGCTTAAGTAGTATTTTTGTGAAAACCCATTCTGGGGCTTTGAGAAGTTTAAAAAAATCAACTAGTCTCGAGTATTTGTTAGCCATCAGCTATGTGTGCCCAGTACTCGGCTTAATTCCCATGGCAAGTGAAGAAATAGAAGGTGCGTGTGGCCCGTCACCAGGGAACTTGTGCTCATTTGGGGGAAATGGAGCGCTCACGTCAAAAGCCCTTCTTTCTGTCAACAATTGGGGGCTTGAATCAGGACACACTCAGCCAGCAGAGCTGGGGGAAGAGACCCCAGTCTGGAGGTAGACAAACCCGAGTACAAACTGGAGCACTTCCCCTAAGTTCCATGACTATGGTTAACTCAGTTTCTGTCACTAGGCCTCAATTTCCTAGGCTGTGAAAAAGAAATAGTGCCGACTACCAAATTAAGTCATGGTGAGAACTAAAGAAAATAATGCATATAAAGTGTCTCGCTCAGTCAATAGTATAAATACCTCCAAAGTGAGGAAATCAACAAGGTTCCCCCTTTTAAAACTGAACTATGGTAAAAAAAAAATAACATTTACCATCTTAACCATTTTTAAGCATACAGTTCAGTAGTAAGTATATTTACATTATTGTGCAATAAATCTCTAGAACTTTTTTATCTTGGGAAACTGAAACTCTGTAGCCATGAGACAACAATTCCCCATTTCCCCGCCCCCCAGTTCCTGGTAAACACCATCCTACTTTCTGTTTCTATGTACTTGACCACTTTAGGTAGCTCCTATAAGTGGAATCATGCAGTATGTGTCCCTTCGTGTCTGACTTATTTCACTTAGCTTAATGTCTTCAAGATTCATCGGTGCTGTAGGATGTGACAGATGTCCTTCCCTTTTAAGGCTGAGTAATATTCTATTGTATGTGTATAGCACATTTTCTCCATCCATTCCTCCTCATGGACATTGAGATTGTTTCCACATCTTGGTGGCATTGTGGATAACACTGCAGTGAGCTGGGGAGTGCAATTATCTCTTCAAGACCCTATTTCAGTTCTTCTGGGTATGTACTCAGAAGTAGGATGGCTAGATCATATGGTAATTCTATTTTTTATTTTTTGAGGAAGCTCCATACTGTTTTCCATACCAGTTGCATCATTTTACAAGCCCACCAATGGTGCACAGTGGTTACAGTTTCTTACATCCTTATCAAAACTTGCTGTCTTCTATTTTTTTGAGTAGCCATCCTAATGGGTATGAGATAAATAGGGTCTCTTTATGCAAAACTGTTACAATTTCTTCTCACTGCTCCTGCGGTGCTTCTAATGAGTCTGATTATGGGGTTGACCCAGCATTTGGTCAAAGGAGTGTGTTTTCTCTGTGATCCTTGGACAGCCAAGCAAAGTTGGGCAGGATGCCAGGGCTTCTGACCTGCTGAGAGCTGCACACCCATGGCCTGTGGCTGGAGAGGTGCACACATGGGCCGCAAAGGCAGGCAGTCTGCCACTGTATTTGCTTTGGCTCAAAAGACGCCACCAAGGAAACAAGGCACTCCTCAAGCGGGGACAGATCCCCTCACGTAGCCTGCCAGTCACCCTTCTCAGTGGCCTCTCGCTACTGTTATCTTGCTCCTGACATCTATCCCAAGGTTACCTTTGGTGAAGAAATTGTTGTTGACAAGTTCCAAGCCAGGGCTGTTTGGCTCTGTTGAAAGAGCTTTGGGGGAAGGGCCTTGAGGCTCTACTGGGGGCCAAGTAAAGAAGCTGTCAGCTTTGGGGTGCTGCACAGTTGGACGACATCCCTGCATTTGGGCAGGTAGATTGAAAACTCATATGCTGCCCAGAAGAAAGAGATGAGCAAGAGAAAATGCCAAATATGGGGCTTTGCAAGAAGAAAACGTCAGCCAGCTGTTCGGGATACCGCTGAGTAAGGCAGGTGGTGTTTCCAAAAGAGACAATATATGTAGTGGTTAGAGCATGGCTTGTAAAGCCAGATAAGAGTTGGGTTCAAACCTGAGCTGGCTCCATCCCTTACTATGTGGTCTTGGGCAAGTTATGGAACCTCTCCGAGCCCCACGTTCCATATCTTTAAAACAAGCCTAGGAGTGCAACCTTGATGAGTTGTTGTGAGGAGCTATTGTTTATCAAACAGCAACTGTTTATTAAGCAGTGCCTGTGTGCCAGGGCCTTTGTCAAGCACCTTCTAGCCTGTGGCATGATACAGTGTCAAGGGCGAAGGGTCTGGGGTCTGACAGACCTTGGTTACAAGCCCAGATCTGCTACTTGTTAGCCGTGGGACCACAGATAAGGCTATTAACCTCCCTGAGCCTCGGTCTGCTCATCTTTAAAATGGGCATGGTAAGTGGGAAGGATAATGCCTGTCTCTCCTGGTTGACATAGGCACAAGTGAGGTACCACACAGTGCTGGCACCGAGTACGGTGCTTTCATTCAACAAGTGTCCATGACACACCTACTGTGTGCCAGCCCTACTATGTGCTGCTATGTCCTGGATCAAGGCAGGTGATTAAGGATGAATCAGACACAACCCTGCCTTCAGAAAGTCATACTTTAATGGACAAGACAGACAAAGCAAAAGCTCATTCCGATACTGGTGTGGAGTGGGGAAGGTCGGGGAGCAGCATCCGCCACAGAGGCAGAGGTTGAAGCTGCATTTGCAAAGCGCCTTTACATGGAATAAAAATGGTTCTGATCAAAGCATGGCGCACCTGATGGAGAGCCATTGCTTCCAGCTCCGCCTTGAAGTCACCCCTAGTTTTCTTGGACTCCTTCAGCTCTTGAGCTTGGGAGGAGCCCCTCATTCCTCTGTAAATTCTGTCTTCCCAGTGCAAATGGGAGGGGTGAGATAGGGCGTCCTGCGGCTCTGAAGCCGCCCTGGCAGGTACCCCGACCCGGAGAAGAGGCTCAGCGGAACCCGTGCATGGACAGATTTGCTGTAGATCAAGCATTCTGGAATGAAGATGCCGCCAGACTGAGCGCAGAGGGCTGGGCTGTGGCAGTGGAAGGGAGACTGGCCTGATATCAGGGGGCCAAGAGAGAGGGCAGTTGTCCTGCCCGAAGGGCCTCCCATGGGACCCTCCACTGACTGCTTGGTCCCTCATTTTCCCTGGAAGGGTGTCCTGGGTACCCTTGTCCTGCCTCTCATCCAGTGGTGAGCTCACAGGAGCAGACACGTTGGCTGAGGGCTACGGAGCTACTTTCGTCTGCCCCCTAGCAGCCCAGCACGTGCACGCTGCCTGTGTGTGGTCAGATTCCTGTGTCTGCTTCCCAATGCCAGGCACGAGCCCACCCCTGCCACCAGAGACTTTTGTGTGAGCCTGACGCGGTGAGGGTGGCTGAGACGGTCTCTCGCCGACTCAGACAGAGCTGGGTAGGGGCCCCGGCTGAACCTGAAGGGACGCAGGACAGGCCCGGGTGTGTCAATGACCCCGGCAGCTGGGCCTATGAGCCCCCACTTGTGCCAATTCTTCTCCCCCTCGTTGAGAGGGAGGCTCCAGGATCGAGCCGAGCCGCCGAGTTTCTCCTCCGCCAACAGGCTTGTCACCGTTTCCACACACAGCAGGGTCTGTGGGGCTGGAGGCTTTTTCCAGACATGTATTTAAGTGAGGAGAGAAAACAAGGCGAGTCGCCCAGGATTTGCCAAGTCAGTAGGCAGGAACACAGCCCGGGAGGCCGAAAATAAGACACCGGTGAGGGTCGCCCTGCTCCCCTGAGCTGGAGACAGTTTACGGCGGTTGTGGAACGCTCTATAATCACACTTTTGTTTGCGGACAGCCCTTGATCCCAGGGCGTCAGTCTCCTGATCCGAAGGTAGCGGCACTCTGACTGTGGACAACGAGTAATGGTGACTCAGGGAAATTCACAAGGACACAAGGAACACCCCTGAAGTCATCTGGGGACATGCCCTGGTTCCCCCTGCTGGTCAGGGAGCCAGGAGCTCTGGTCCCGGTTGTAAAAGAGGAATTTCTAAAGTTTTCTCTGGAACTTTGGCAGAATTCTATGAGATCTTTCAAAGGCAGCATTAGGTTTTGGGTGTTTTTTGGGGGAAATTACTACAGTTTTTTCACCTTTGTACCTATTTATGAATTCTCTTTATTCTGATGGAGCATTTGTTACCTTGTATGATGAACAGAACTCCAGGAAGCAAAAAATGACAGTAGCAGTAACAGCTAACATTTATTCAGCTCTTACAAAATGCCAGATACTGGTTTCTCCACATAGTTTTGTGTTTCATCCAATCTAAGTCTCCATCAGTCTTCAGATACACTATTATTTGTGTACCACTAAAGAATGTTGCCAATTAACCCATGACATGCCATTGATTTAAAGACTCAGAAATGCTAAAATGGGAATCTCAGAATCAATGAAATGTGGTAACTAATTCTCAGTTGTCATCTTTGCCTTACAGATGGGTGAAGTGCAGAGTGGAGAGGTTGAGTGAACCTGCCCAGTGTCACAGAGCAAGGATGGGGTACAGATGAGATCTGAACCCCGAGTCAGACTCCAAACCACCATGCTCTCCTGTGTCTGAGGAAGTGGTATCTGTTCACGGGCAAGACAGAGTGAAAGACACAATATAGAAGAGGAAAAGGTGGACCCCATCCTTTACTCCCTCTTCTGCGTCACCCCCGGGACCAGTGTTGATGTCCTGCAGATGTCCCTTAACTGCTCCTAGATCTGCCTTCTCCTCTTGCTCCCAGCAGCTGGCACCCCGAGTCTGTCCTTCCTCCCTTCTCTCTTGCCCCTGCTTGGACTATTACAGTAGCCTCTTAGTTGTCTGCCTCCTCCAATCCCTCTCACCCCCAGCACACTGAGTCAAGTCATCTTCCTAAAATGTGCATCTGATCTTGTCCCTCTGTTCTGAAACTCTGAGGGATCCACGTCCTAGCAAGCATTCGGTTCATCCCGCTCAGCTGTTTCAGCACCTACTCTGTGTCAGTCTTGGAGGATGTAAAGGTGAGCTAACCCCAGTGTGGTTCATGGAGAAGCGAGATCCCTCAGTGGGCAGATACAACCCAGCATGAAAATGCTTCAGTGGGGGCTGCTGGGCCCATGGAGGAGCACCTGCTCTGGGGACTCAGGGACCACTTTGTGGAAGATGAGCCGGAGGCCAGGGAGTGAGCATTCCAGGACGGCGTGTGCAGCAGCCCAGAGCCGAGGTGGAGGCTGGGCAGAGTGTCAGCTAAGGTATGTCCCAGATGAGTCTGGGACGGGCTTGGGGGTGGGGGTGGGGCAGCTGGGCAAGGCTGTCTTTTCCTGGCTCCACCTTTCTTTTTCAGCCTCTGCTCCCTCTCCTCCTCTCCCAGCAACATCCCTCTGCAGTAGGTGCTTGTTTCCCAAACAGGCATCTTTCTCTTCACACGTTCTCCACAGGCAGCAACCCTTTGTTCAGCAAACTCATCCTTCCAGACTCTCAGTGAAAACACCCCTGACTCTTGACTCAGCTTCCTGAGTTCTGCTCCAGGCAGAAAAAGCCTGGGAGCCGGTCTTGGATTCAAGGGAGGGATTTTGGAGCATTTTGACAGAATTCAGCTGAGTAAAGGCCAGAGTTCTTATAAAGGCCTGTAAGACCCTGTACATTCCAGACTAGCCCTGCCCCCACCACCCCTTTGACCCTTTCTTCCACTGCTCTTTCCCTTTGCCAGCTCTGCCTCAGCTGCCCTGGTCTCCTCGTCATTTCTTAAATATGACCTCTTCACCCACATTACCTCCCCCAGGCCCTTTGCATTTGCTGTTCACCAGGATCCCTTTTTCCTCCTTTATCTGTAACAACTCCTTTGTTCATCTTCATCTTCATCAGATTTTGCTCAAATATCACTTTCTCAGGAAGGTCCATCCGAACACCCTATTTAAAATTTGCAACCCCCATCTCACACCCTTCCCTGCTTTTTCTCCATAGCACTACCATCTTCAAGAGCTTGTATGATTCACATATTTATTTGTCTTCTGTCTGTCTTTCCGCATGAAACTGTGAGTTCCGGGAGCACAGGGGCTCGGGTCCTCCTGGTCCGCTCTGTAGCCCCAGCACCAAGCCCAGTGCCTGGCCTACAGAAGGTACTCAATGAGTGTCAGCCGGTGGGACGAATGAATTTGGAGTTCTGGCTGTGTGCCAAGCAAGCTCGGCCCTGGGCTTCAGGGAAGACAGACCTGAAGGAATGGGGTGTCTGCTTCCCAAAGGGTGCCAGCCAAGCTGGTTCCGGCGGGCAGCACGGCAGGTCTCTGACAGCCAGCCAGGTGAGTCCTGGGTGAATCACTACTAATGAGATGGTGAGGGCCACGCCAAGCTGCTTCCCACAGGGGCGGGCAGCTGACAGGTCACTGCCTGTCGCCAGGAAACTCCACAATAAAGATTGAACAGGACCCTGGGCTGGGGTGGGAGGAAGTGCCTGCCTCCCCTCGAGACCCCACCCATTCCTGAGGACTGAGTCGGCTCACCTGGCCTTCCCCACCCCTAGGCCCTGGCAAGATGCCCGTTTCTCAACCTTGCTCTAAGGTTTCCTTCCTAAAAGGAGTTTCGCTGACTGCGTCCCGTGCCCCTCCCGGGCGGGGCCTGTTCCTCAGCTAGACCCCTTCTGGGCACGGAGCTTGTAGAGGGAAGGCAGCTGGGCCTGGCTGGATGCCCCCTGGGCAGCCCTAGGGAAAGTCAGTTAACTAGTTGCCCAGAGTTTATTAAGTGTATTAAGTGTGTGCATGGTTTCGATGGAGATTTTTAAGCCCTACTAGACAGTGTGAAGTGGCCTCCATGAGCACATTTCACCTGTGCTGTTAGAGCCTTGGGTCCCCCGGAGTGTCTGCCTGCACCCAGGGAAGATGACCAGCCCGGGGGTCATCTCCATGAGCTTCCATTCCATCATCTGCAAAGTGGGGCAAAGCCTCCTGCCCCATGGGCGGCTGCAGGGCCGGGATGAGATCATGGGTACACAGTGAGGAATGCAGGTGGGTAGCCAGGCCTCCGCCCCACAGCCCAGAAGATGTGGCCGCTGTGGCAGATGTCTGGGGGGCAACTGGCCAGCCTTGTCTCAGAGTGGATATGGCCAGGCCATCAGTACTTCCCTCCCTTCCTGTCAGGCTGGGGCACTTGAGGCCCAGCAGGCCCGCCTGCCCCAGATCCCAAAGAGCCCCTAGCTGGCTTGCCTCACCCAGGCCTCTGTCTGGGTCTGAAATCCCCACGCTTATTTACTCATATCATAGTAACACATTTATAGCCTTCAACAAATGTATCTGTTGGTCGGTAATCAAATGTCCAAGGGGTATGGCCCCGATGCCAGGCACAGTGCCCAGTGGGTGGATGCAAGATGTTGAGACCTGGACCTGGTCTCAAGGGCATGCAGTCTCAGCAGCGGGCAGTCTTCTAAGTGAACCATGCGTGAAAGCACCCGGAGGGCTCCTGCCACACACACCTATACGGGGCTCCATGGGCTCTCAGTGAGCGGAGCAGTCGGTGGGGTGAGGGGTACTGGGCAGAGCCTCACAGGGGACCTGCAGCTTGAGTGGAGCTGCCTTTGTGCTTTGCTGACCTGCATCTGTCATTTAATTGTCACAACAGCCCTGTGACGCTGGCTGCCCAGGTATCATCATGCCATTTTATGGATGACAAAGCCAAGGTTCAAAGAGGTGAAGCGACTTTCCCAAGGCCTCAGTGACTGAGTGGCAGGGGCTTCTGTGGAATTCCAGTTTGCCAATCCCCGTGCAACAGCCTCTCGTGCCCTGCCTCAACGGCCTTCTTTTCCGTGTGTGTTCATCTGTGCAGCAAACACTACGTACGCTGGGTGCTGTCTGCAAGCTGGTGACTTAGAGGCAGCAACGTATAGTCTGGAGGAGAAACCACATACATCCCCAGATGGTGAAATCTTTCACTTAATTATTCACTCAACAGGTTTGCTGAGCACCAGGTGTGTGTCAGCCAGTTCATCAGGTGCTGTGGATACAAAACAGGCAAAGAGTAATGCCTTCATGGAGGTTTTCTTCCAGTAAGAAAACAAACAATAATCAAAAAGTGAGCAATGCTCCTGAAGGAACATGACACAGGGTAAGAGAATGAAAATGACCAGGATGCTGTTTTAGACAGCGTGGTCTGGAAGGGCCTTTCCAAAATAGGCCTTATTAGCTTGTGGGTTTTGTTTTTGTTTTTGTTTTTGTTTTTGAGATGACATTTGAGCCAAGGGGCCTGTGGATATCTGAGGAAATATGCCAGCTAGAGGAAACAGTAAGTGCAAAGGTCCTGAGGCAGGAGAGTGTCTGGGGTGTTGTGAAGCACTTCAGAAAACTGAGTAGGTAAGGGAAGGAGTGGTAGGAAGTGGTGTCAGGGAGGTGATGGTCGGGGAAGGCACAGATCCTAAAGGCCTGTAGGTCATAGTGAAGTCTTTGTTTTTACCCTTGGTGAGATGGGAGCCATTGGAGGGTTTTGAGCTGAGGACTGACCTGATTCAACCTAGGTTTTGAAAGGATCTGTCTGGCTGCTGTGGAGAAGACTCTAATGGGAGAAGACAATGAGGGAGCTACTAAGAACACCCAGGCAGAGATGGGTCAGGTTGGTGGTGGTGGACTGGGGAGAAATGATGGCGCTCAGTATGCTTTGAAAGTAGTGCTAGCAGCACTTGCAGGCAGACTGGATGGATGTGAGGTACGAGAGAAAATGAGAGGTTAAGGGCAATCCCTGGCTCCAAGAGCAGGAGGGCAGCTCTGCGCCGGCCATGTCTGGTCAGAGGTACCCACATCGGTTTCCTGGAGCGTAGCATGGACGTGACACTGCCTGGGGTGATGTCAGGGCTGGACAGTGCTGGGCCTTTCCTGCCTCCCTGTGGCTGCTTGGGCCTCCTCCATTCACGTCGGGTGTGGTGAATTGGGCCCAGCCGCTGCTTTCTCCCCTCCCACCTTGGGTAGGACTCGAACGATGGTTTTGAAAAGCCCTTTGTCCACATGTACCAAGAGTTTTAAAACTTTTTATGCCCTTTGACCCAGTGAGTCCCTTCCCAGAAAGTTCCCCTGGGGAAGTCACCTGAAATGCAGGGAGTACCTAATGCATCAAGACCTTCCCTTAGATTATTCCTCTGCCCTTCAATTCATGTTTTCCAGGAGTTAAATGTGAAAGAACAGCATTTATTGTACAATGTCAAGTGGTTATATATTGTGCCTGAGACATACATATACAAGAAAAGAAATAGACATTATCTCTGAATAACTGAGTCTTGGATTGCTATTTTCATTTTCTTCTTTACACTTTTTTGCATTGTATTGATGTTCTAAGATGGACGTCCACTGCCTTTATGATAATTTGATTAAAAAGCAGTATTAAAAAAGAAAGAGAAAGGAAATGTGAGTTCCCAGAAGCTGAGGAAGCGCAGCAGAGGCCAAGCTGGGAGCAGAGAATCAACCTACCCATCCCTTCCAGGGAATAGCAGCAGCCACGTGGGGCAGGCAGGCCTGGTGCCACGCCAGCCAGCCAGCCAGCCAGCCAGCCAGCAGGCCCCTGGGTTCACCTCTTGGGGCAGTGAGGGGTTGGGGAGGATTGGGGCTGAGAGTTGTGGCAGGAGAGAGTAGAGCCAGGTCCAGAGGCTTCCCCTTCTTCCTCTCCAACCACCCAGGCCACAGGGCTGTGTCCCCCTCCTTGGGCCCCTGCAGCCCTTGGAGTGGACCCCTCCATCTCTGCTGCTTTCCACTGTGTCTTGCCGGAGGCCTGCTACCTTTGTGCTGTGTGTATGATCTTGTGTATCACTCCTTACTGTGAGTATCCTGTATCCAGGGGTTCTCAAGTTCTCAAGACCCCATACCACCAGCATCAGCATTACCCAGGAACTTGTTAGAAATGCAAAATTCATAGGCCCCACCCCAGACCCTCTGAATCTGAAACTGAAGTTGGGACCCAGCCATCTGTGCTTTAACAAGCTCTCCAGGGCTACAGTTTGAGAACCACTGTCTTACAGTACAGCCCCACTCTGGTCCATGTTTTACAGTGATTTCTTCATTTTACAGATGGCCATGATTTCCACTCAACAAAGAAAGGAGCTCAGAGAGATTAAGGGATTTTCCCAAGGTCACACAGCCAGCCAGAGGCAGAGCTGGGACTCCATGCTTTTATTTTAACCTCTGTATTCTGCAGCTGCTTCGACTTTGGGCTTTCCTGTAGGGTCCAGCTTGGCACTGGGCATACAGAGTGCTACAGAGGTGTGTGAACTGGAGTTTGGGCCCTTCAGCATCAGATCCCAGGGTGCTCAGTTGGAAGTCCAGACTCATTCCCCAAGAGACCCAGACAGCCTTGGCACTCCTGTGGGATGAGGGAGGCAGGCTCGGGGTGCCCGCTGAGGCCCCTCCAGTGATGACAGCCCGTGGCAGGCTGGAAGGCTGGATGGACCAATACCACAGAGGGGTGCATCGCCACCTGCTGGCCAGAAGGACACCAACAGTGATGCTGGCGGATAAATGCAGGGACCCACAGACACACATCTTAGGGACACTATGACAGGCGTTCACATGTCTCCTCCCACTGCACGTGGGTGTACACATTCACACGTGGATGTCTGTGCCTGTGGGCATGTGGGGCTCTCAGCCACATGGCCTGGCAGATAGTACTAAATTCACTCATTTATTAATGTAGTCCCTCACCAAATGTTCATTGAAATATGCCAGGCTCGCAGTCGCTGTGCCCAGGATCCTACAAGCTGGGTGATGGTCAAGAGACTAGACAATTACAAGGTGAGGTGGCTAGGGTCCTGGGAAGTGTGCACCCAGGGAGGTCACAGAGGTAGCCGCTAGCCCGTCTGGACTGGGGCTGGAGCCAGGAAGACTTGCCCCAGGAAATCCGCTGGGTCATAGCATGTGAACAGGAGGTGGTTTAGTGAAGGAGGCCGAGGAGACCCATCAGAGCACAGCCCAGAGGAGGAGCTGGGGAGGAGAGCCGGGACCCTCGTGAAAGGGACCCAAGCCCAGATCACAGAGTGTGGACCCTGTCCCTGCGGGTAGTGGGAGCCGTGGGAGGTTTTCAGCAGGGAGAGCCATACCGTACTGACACATTCGTACGAGAGCTTAGGACCCGAGGGCCTCGGCCTCTAGGGCTGGGCCTTGCATGTGGTTTGTCCCTGTGTTCTGTTTGGCCGCAGTGGCTGCCTTTGGCTAGGGGAAGGGGAGTGGCACCCCCAGCTCTAGAGAGGAGCCTGTGTCCAGTCTAGAAATGAATGAAGCAAATAGCGGCCACCGTTAAGCCAGGCATCTGCTCACTAGGCCGTCTGAAACAGCTCAGCGGGTGTGGCCTATCCCAACACGCAGTTCCCTGTGCCCAGCTGCCCCTGACAGAGAGGCGGTGGCTTTCTGAGGGGATGGATGAGCTTTGGTGGGTGGTGAATAGAGCATGGAATCTAGCGCACTGACACATGTTAGGGAGCTGGTGGGTTGTAGGGAGGGGACCCTGGCTAGCTGAGAGTAAGCTGTGTGAAGACTCCCCGAAGGGGAGGTGGCAGGTGGTGCTGAAGAGGGGGCATGGGCAGCTTCCCAGTTGTGCCCATGGGCCTAGCCAAAGGCCGTGACGATCAATGGCTGGTTCTCTCCCAGGCCCTGGCCTGGCTCCCAGCCTGCGGTTTTCCTCAGTAGAACAGCAGTGGCAGCTTCCGAGAAGCCCCACCAAACTTTCCTGTCAGGGCAACTCCAAGTTCCTCTTACTGAGGAAGGGGAAGTGGTGGAGTTTCTCCTAAGGGCTTTCAGTTTCTTTCTAAGAAGCCAGGGTGTCCCAACCCCAGGGCCTTGCAGAGCCAGGTGTTAGAGGGAGATGGTTCAACTTCAGGGGCCTTACCCACCTCAGTTCCAACCAAAATTTATTTGTTGGGGCCTGATAGTGGACATTCCAGAAGAAGAAATGTGACATGGGTTTTGCAGGTTCTTTCCCACGCCCCCTCCTTTCTTCCTCCTCCAGGGACATAGCCCTGAGTCCCCCGAACCGCCCCCACCAAGTCACATGTGCACAGAATGTGGCCTGCCCTCCCTCAGGGACACCCTGGGCAGAAGACTTACTTCCTCAACCCTCAAAGCCAACCACTTCTGAGTCCTGCTTCCTCAAGGCTCTGCTGGGCTCCTGAAAATCTAACCCAAATGAAGAAGCAACAGGCGACACCAACTTAATGATGATTCCAGTCCAGGGGAATGTGCCCATTTCGGAGGCCCAAAGCTTGAGGACCGTCTGTGGGGGCTCAGAGCCCTGAGCACAGGCCTTCCCAAGGAGACCCACTGGCTGTGGTAAAGTAGAAGTCTGCACGTTATTGTAACAACAGCAACCATTGATGTTAAGTGCTTACTGCGCGCCAAACATTCTGCTTTCATTTCTTCCTGTAGTCCCTACGATGACCCAGGACAAAGATAACAGTCACTAACCCTCACTCAGGCAACCTGCCCAGCCCAAAGCCCACTCTTCCCAGTAGACCTCTTCGCAGAAAGGCAGGGAAGGAAGACTACCAGACCCCCAGAGGAAGGTTTGAGCTCCAGTATCCCCGAGATTCTCACAATGATCAGCGCCTCTCTGAGAAGTGAAGAGCAAGGAGTGTAGTCAAAGCTGCCTTTGCTGCGCCAGCGCGGCTGGGCCTCCCCAAGGCACTGTGAACTCCCGTGGTCTCTTCTGTTTTCCTCTCACAGGCATTGTTACAGTGTTTCTGCTTTGACAACACATGCCTTATGGGGACAGTGGGGGGATTCCCCCAAACCGTGATGCTGTTCCGTTCAGAAACATTTGCCTGGAGGTCCACCACCATGTGACTCACGCACTGTTGAGGTGGCAGAACCCACAGCTGCAGAGCAAGGGGCCTGACCCAAATGGGAGAGGACACTCAGAGTGGGGCCAGCGTTAGTAAATAAAAATACAGGACACCCAGGTAAATTTGCATTTCAGATAAAAATTTTGGGGCTATCCTTATACTATAAAAAATAATGTATATATGTATTTGTTTATTTGAAATTCAAATTGACCCGGGCGTCTTGTTCTGTATCTGGCAACCCTAGACTCTCAGCACCTGGGGCAAAGCTCCAGGCTTCCCCAAGGCTGCAGCAGGTGTGGTGGAGAGAAAGAGACAGCAAAGCAGGGGTGGGGATGGGGTGACAACCACTGAGCTGGGATGCAAACAAACCTAGGAGTTCCACTGGTCTGAGAAGGGTGGAAACACTCTGCTTCAAGGATTCCTCCTGAGCGATCTCAAAATCTCAGTCTCAAACTAGGGCAGAGTTCCACATCCAAATTCTACAGAAATGCCAGGTGCTCCTGTGGGAGGCCCTTCTTTCTCTGGGCCCCAGTTTTCTCATCTCTTTAATGGGGAGGAAGTTTGGATTCTATGAGGCTAAGGACCTCCTAGCCCTTGGGTTTGCTGGCCTAGTAGGAAATCTGCAGGAAGCAAGAGAAAGTGTGAGCTAGCCAAGGAGCAAGTTTAGAGAGGAGGAGGAGGTAAATAAATAAACAGTAAATATTTACTATTGCTTGGAAAAGCACCGCTCACCACTCCTACCCTACGGCCCCAGGAAGCACTGCACCTGGACGCTCGTGCTGGGAGGGCTCCTCTTGTGTGGGGCATACCCAGTACACGCTGGACCTCCTTGGAAGGGGTGCCAGAGGGCACCCACAGCTGGCTCCATATTAGGAGTGCCTGGGATTCAAACATCCGCGGAAACACCTGAGTCAAGCTGAGATTATGGCTAGCTCCAAAATTAGACAAGTATATTGTAAGGATGAAATGACTGAATGTCAAAATGTTAACTAGACAATTATAACTCAGTTCCTATAGTTTATGTAAATTATGTGATGTGGCATGTGGCTACATTTGAATACATTTGAGGGATGTGGCCTTTTGAGGGTAAGAATGCCCAGGGTCTTTAAGCTCTGCAAAGGGTAGCCCTGTGGATGTGGAGACAGTGCATTTCCCTCTGGACCAGCAACCATTCTCCAGAGTCTGATGGGGGGGGTGAACCTTTACAGCCAGAATCTCTGGGGACAGAGATGGTGGGAGCGCCTGGGAGGGGAGGCAGGAAGGCCCCCTCTGAGAGGAGTGTCAGGGTCCCAAATAGTCTGGTCACAGGACTGCATGACAGGCTGCAGCTCTACGTGGGACTGCAGTCTTGACGGACACTTGGAGGCCACATTGCCAGCCAAGTCCTAGGCCCTCCTCAGGCTGGATGGGCGCTGAGGTTATTTCTTGACCTCCCACTGCTGGAAAGGCCATGCTAATGTGCAGCCTGCAGTGGTAACACCTAAGGGGCAGGGGTACCCAAGGCCCCAGTAATCAGCTCCATACCTCAGAGTCACCTCCCAAAGGTAATAGTCTTTGCTGCGGAGAGTGGACATTTTCCCAATCTTACATGAAAGTCTCTCTCTAGGAAACGAAGTGTATTTGCTCAGGCTGCCATAACAAAGTACCACTGTCGGGGTGGCTTAATAACAAATTTATTTTCTCTGAGTTCTGGAGGCATTGCCTCATTTTACCTTAATTGCCTCTTTAAAGACCCTTTCTCCAGAGACAGTCATATTCTGAGGTGCTGGGGTGTTAGAATTTCAGTATATGAATTTGCGGGACACAGTTCAGCCCACACACTTGGGAGATTTTTAACCTACACTGTAAGGTGGAAACAAGTGTGCTGGCTTTGGAAATGCAGCTTGGAGACTGGTCCCAAGACCATTCCTCAAAGATGACCACCTTCCTCTAAATTCTGGAGCCTCCCCTGCCTAGCAGTTTCAGTCAGGGTAGTTTGGGGACACAGCCTCTGGAGGTGGACCCCACTGCCCAGCAGGTTGGGAGGGAGTCAATGCTATAACCAAAATGCTGAGACTTCGTAGAAAAGGATGTGTGGCCCTTTTTACCTAACAATAAAGGTGATCTTTGTCCTTGAAAAACTGCCCTCTTTAAAAACAAAGTTTGAAAATCTTTACCCAGAGTTGCTATTTATAGGATCATGCATGAATCTTTGAAAAAAGAGAGACAAACTTTTAGCATTTGTGTTTTTACAAAAGTAGCATGTGCTTATTGTTGAAAACACAGTTGAAAAAGAAGAAAACAAATTTAACAAAAACCAGACCTCTCAGAGATAATCAGTGTTAACATCTGCGTTTCTGTATCTGTATCTTGATCTACATCTCTACTTACATTTATTTACTTTTTATTTTCATTTATTTATTTGAGGTATTATTTATTTATATGAATGGTGATGGAGGGGTCAACATACAGCATTACATTAGTTTCAGGTGTACAATATAATGAGCCAATATTTGTATAGATTGCAAAATGTCTCCACAATCCCACTAGTTAACACCCATCACCATACATAATTACAGAATTTTTTTTCTTGTGATGCGAGCTTTTAAGAGCTACTCTTTGAGCAACTTTCGAGTATGCAATACAGTAAATAGTTAAAATCACCATGCTGTACATTATGTCCCCATGGTTTTTTTTTAAACCTGTAAGTCTTTTATTTACTTATTTAGTTTTGCTGTGTGACCGACATTTTTTTTATTATTAAAATTTCACTGATATACAATCTTATGATGGTTTCAAATACACAAAGCAGTGGTTCAGCATTCACCCATGTTATCAAGCCCTCAGCCCCTCCATTGTGGTCACGGTCTATCAACGTAGTAAGGTGTTATGGAGTCATTAATTGTACTCTACATGCTGTACTATCACCCCAATGAACTATGTTTGATTGCAAATTATAATGCCCTTAATCTCCTTCTCCCTCCTCCCCCACCCTCCCCCACACCTCCCCTTTGGTAACCACTAGTCCCTTCTCAATGTTTATGAGTCTACTGCTTTTTTTGTTCCTTCTGTTTCACTTTGTTGTTATACTCCACAAATGAATGAAATCATCTGGTGTTTGTCTTTCTCCACCTGACTTGTTTCACTGGGCATAATACCCTCTAGATCCATCCATGTTGGTGCAAATGGCAGGATTTCTTTTCTTTTCATGGCTGAATAATATTCCATTGTGTATATGTACCACATCTTCTTTATCCATTCATCTATTGATTAGACATTTAGGTTGCTTTCATATTTTGGCTATTGTAAACAATGCAGCAATAAACATAGGGGTGCATATGTCTTTTTGAATCAGGGATCTTGTTTTCTTTGGGTAAATTCCTAGAAGTGGGATTCCTGGGTCAAATGGCATTTCTATTTTTAGTTTTTTGAGGAACCTCCATATTGCTTTCCACAGCGGTTGAACCAATTTACATTCCCACCAACAGTATAGGAGGGTTCCCCTTTCTCCACAACCTCACCAGCACTTGTTGTTTCTTGTCTTTTGGATAGTGGCCATCCTAACTGGTGTGAAGTGATATCTCATTGTGATCTCTACCTACATTTATATAGTTAAATTTACTTTAAAGATTCTGCCATACCACTTCATAACTCCTGATCAATTTCTATATCATGATCAATTTGCTTGTGCATTGAATTGTTTCCTGCTATGTCATCTTTGATGGAAGCAGAGTATGAGAGTGCCATAAGCTAGTCAACAAACTTCCTATTGTTGAATAATTAGTTTTATTTTTCTTAAACGTTTTCATGATATTAAAGGAAGCTGTGACAACATCCTTATAGCTAAATCTTTGCCATGATTATTTACCAAGGATAAATTCCTAGAAGTGAAATTTCTGAGTTGAAGAGAAAACACTATTGGAATGTTTAAATTTAATTTATTTTTGAGGCAATAATATATTCACAAGGTTCAAAATTTCAAAGGCATCTCCCCACCTCTGTTCTAGGTACATAGCTCCACACCCAGAGGCAGTCACTATTACCAAAGTCTTATTTTCTTCCCAGAGATATTTTACACATATATATATATATATATATATATGCATGCATGTATATACACACACATATATAAAATTCAGGTGTGTTTTTTCTACGTATGTATATGTACATATATACAGCTCTTTCTATATGTATATGTATAACATAATTTTTTCACAAATGGTAGTATCCTCTATATACTATTCTGCACTTGCATTTTTCACTTAACAAGTTATCTTTGAGAACTTTCCATGTAAGTACATAGTTTCCTCATTTTTTTAAACAGCTGCAAAGCATTTCATTATATGCATGTGCTATAATATATTTAAATAGTTCCCTATTGACGGACATGTAGGTTGTATATTCATTATATATGGCTGTATAACAAATTACCCCACAACATAGTGACATAAAATACCAATAAATATTTATTTTCTCTTAGGATTTCTGTTAATCAGAAATTTGAGAATGATGTAGCTTGGGGTGAGAACTGTGAGAACTTCTCATGAGGCTGTAGTGAGATGTTGGCTGGGGCTGCGGTCATCTGAAGGCTCAACTGGGACTGGAGGATCCATTTCTAAGATTATTATTCACTTACATAGCTGGCAAGTTGGTGCTGGCTGTAGGCTGGGCGCCTCAGTTCCTCTCCACCTGGACTGCTCTACACAGCTGCTTGAGTGATCTCACGACATGGCAGCTGGCTTTTACAGTGTGAGTTTATCCAGGAGGCTAATAAACTGAATGCCTTTTATAGCCTAGCCTCGGAAGTCACATACCTTCACTTCCACTGTATTCTATTTGTTGTGGCAACTATATCGGTCTGTCTAGGTTCAGAAAGAGGGAATAGACCCTACTTCTCAATGGAGGATTACCAATATCATACTGTAAGAAGAGCATGGGAAATGGGAAGTATCAGTGTTTCCATCTTTAGAAAATATAATCTGCCATACATCATTTCCAGTATTTTGTTATTATAAAGAAATGGTAAGTACATTTTAAAGACCTTTAATACGGACTATCAAATTCCCTCTAGAAAGTTATACTACTTTAAACTCCCACCAGTGGTGATTAAGAAAGCCCATTTCTCCACATCCTTACTACTGCTAAGTTTATCTTTTAAAAATCTTCACTGATCTGACATGCAAGAAATGGTATCTTGTTGTTTTAAGAAAATTCCTTCTGAGAAAGTACTCCTAAATTTGGGTATCAGATTAGTTTTAGTTTGATATAGTTTGTTAGGGCTTCCTAACCCAAATACCACAGACTGGGTTGCTTAAACAATTGAAATGTATTTTCTCTTAGTTCTGGAGCCCGGGTGTCCATGATCAAAGTGTCAGCAGGATTTGATTCTCCGGAGGCCTCTCTCCTTGCCTTGCAGATAGGCACCTTTTGCTGTGACCTCACATGGCCTATTCTCTGTGTGTGTACATCTCTGGTGTCTCTTCCATTTTTTATAAGGACACCCCTACCCCTCCTACTGGATTAAGTCCTAATCTCATGACCTCACTTAACCTTAATTACTTCTTTAAAGGCCCTGTCTCCAAATACAGTCACATGGGGGTTGAAACAAATATAGGGTTGAAATATGAATTTGGGGGTGGGAGGCAGATATAATTCATCCCTATGGGCTTGCTGAGTAATCCTGGGACAGCCACATATTTTTCTGTGCCTCAGTTATCTCATCTGTTTAATGGAGATAATGCCACATTCCCTCTTCCTCTTCCTCACTGCATTGTCATGACATTAAATTAAGTAGCACATATGAAGGGTTGCTGGAGAATATAGTTATTAACACATAAGATATTTGTAATTCTGGGTCTCACAATTCTGAGTTTGCCTAAAATAAGAGACCCTTTGGAGACTTGTGCAGTAAATTTAAAGGGTAGAGGGGTGTACCAGTTATCTGTTGCTGTGTAACAAACCATCCCAAAACTTAGGGACTTAAAACAACAATCTATTGTTTCTCAAAAGTCTGTGAAAAAGACTGGGTGTTTCTCTGCTGGTCAGGTGGCTGCAGTCTGCTGACAGCTTGGCTCAGCTGGGTGGTCTAAATGGCTGGAATGCCTCATCTTTTCTCACCCTTTGGTCTTTCATGCTGGGCTTCTTCACATGGTGATAAAAACATTCCAAAAGAGAAAACAGAAGCTCGGCCTCAGAAGTTGTACAATATCACTTCTGCCACACCCTACTGGTCAAAGAAAGTCACAAGGCCATGCCAGATTCAAGGGGAGGTGAGATAGATCCTGTCTTATTGCAGAAGCAGCAAAGTCACATCAGAAAAGGACATGGACACAGGGATGGGGTAATTCTGTTGCGGGCCATTGTTATAACAGTTCTCCATAGAGATGGCGCACAAACCTGTACACTGGGTCGGCATCCCCCACACGTGCACCCAGAGACCAAGGAACTTTGGCTTCACTCTTGGTGACAATGTGGTGCCTCCCAACTTGTTCCTAACTCCATTCTCAGCCTGGCGGCTCTGAAGCTCTGCTTGTTGGCTGTGTCTCACCCTGTTGACACTCTTCAGCCTTGATGCATCTGAGGACTTTTATTTGGATTACTCAGCTAAGCCTTTCCACTCCTGACTGGGCCCTACTCTGCTTCTGGTAACTCATGGCCTGGCCCAGTCCCTCTACTGCAGGAAGTCCACGGAGGGAGACTTTCAGTTTATCCTTTGCACCCTTTGAATTTTGTACCAAGAGTAAATCAATGCTGAGGGAGCGGGTACTGCCTGGGAGGGTGTATGAGGGAGCCCTCCAGGGTGCTGGACATGTCTGAGCGCTAGTCCTGGAATGAGTGGTGGGTAACATATGTGAAAAGCCATCAATTCATGCACTTAGATCTGTGCATTTTTTTGTAAATTAGACTTCCAAGAAAGTGCTATTAATGAAAACATGAAATAGGTTAAAAAAAATATTTAAAAAAAAAAGTCAAGTCAGGCCAGGAATTATTGCCTTACTCCACAAAAGTGGAGGAGGTATTTCTGAAAAGTTTACTCATGCCAGTTTCTATAAAGTGAAGCATAACTTCCAATTGGCTTCCTTTATAATGACCAAGATGTGTTCAAGTACTTGGTGGAGGTCTGGTCTTGATCTGAGCATTAGATCCCTGGAGGGGCAAACCCTCATGCCCTCTGCATCTGTACTTGATGAGAGTAACAGAAGGGGAGAGACTATCATCTCCCTGAAAGGCTTGAGAAACAGGAGCCCCACAGAGGCAGAGAAATCCCTGAATGCCTCCGCCTTTGGGAGCCTGCTGGGTACGGCACACACTGGGACAACGAAGGCAGACAAAGAACGCTTCTGAGGGGCAAGAGAGAAAGTCAAAATTGGAAAAGAGAACCAAATGCTAATAATCCACTTGCTCAGCAAGTTTCACCATTCTCAAAGCCCTTTTACACCCACTGTATCTTCTGACCCCAAAACAAGCCTATGAATGGACAGGACACGTGCTGGTCATCCCATTTGATGAATGAGGAAGGAAGCTGGGGCCTAGGGAATGGAGTCACAAGGAGGTGACAGAGCGAGGACTCAAGCCCATGCTTTGAAATTCTAAGCCCGATGTGTTTATTGTTGCTTCCCAGAAAGGTCACAGAGAATCTAGTCAGCTTCCCCACTTCTCCATCAGCTGTGTGATTTGGGGTAACTTGCTGAATCTCTCTGTGTTTCTCTAGTCTCAGCTGTACAAGGGAGCTAGTATGAGGATTAAATGAGCTGATACATAGAAAGCACTAGTGAGTGCTTATTGAAAGTGGGTTCTTATTTATAATCCCAGAGATAAAGAGACACATGATAGGAATGGCAGAGATGGGAAATAAGAGAATCACAGAGAGAATATGAGGAGAAAAACTCAGAGGCAGAAGTGGCTCGAGCTTGTCAGTACACAGCTCAGGCAGTGAGAGAGGAAGGGCAGAGGCCAGGGGCAGGCCAGGGGCACCAGTAGGAAGGTGCCCTCTCCCCCACCTTCGACCTGCAGAAGCTCACCATTTCCATATGGCCCAGGACAAAAGTGTGAGGCCTAGCAGGGGAGAAAAGAGATGGCTAAGGCATCTGAGCCACCCCTGAGGGTTGCAAGCTTAAGATGTGGATAGGTGAGCTGATTCTCACTCCATTTCACTCACACTCCCTGCCCAGTGTGCTGGTGAAGATTAACCGCCAGCTCTTTTTGGGGGGATGAGGGGCAGAGGGGCTGACGTGCCAATCTCTGTGGTGTGAATACACACACCATGGCCAGTTTCAAAAAGAAGCAGGGTCCTAGGGGAGAGACATGGAACAGTAAGGAAAAGGAAAAGGTGTGAGGCCACGGGCAGAGCAGACGTCCGTCACTCTGGGCCGGAGAGTGCGCAGAGGTGCCACGTGACCTCTCACACGTCACTTCACCTCTCTGACTGCCAGTCCCCTCAATGGAAGAAAAATAGCACCTGCACTGTGGTGGCCTGACAGAGCTGGTGTGACTCCAGGCCAGAGGGTATTTTTCTTGTTTTTCTTTTCTTTTATTAAGGTATTATTGATATACACTCTTATGAAGGTTTCACATGAAAAAACAATGTGGTCACTACATTTACCCATATTATCAAGTCTCCACCCACACCGCAATGCAGTCCCTGTCCGCAGATTCACTATCTGCCTTCTCTGTGCTACACCGTTTCCCCTTGATCCCCCATACCATGTGTACTGAACATAATACAGAGGGTATTTTTCAAGCACTTGCTATGTGGTAAGTTCTGGGTCACAGAGATGAAAAAAAGGGTCAGTGCTGAGGGAGGGGAAAGCATGAAAGTTCTGCGACCTCATCAATGTATCAGTGTAGCCACATCAATGATTAGTAAGTACAAGGTGAGATTTCCTTGCTGTATGTGAGCTGCACAGTGCATTCCAACAGTCCTTAGGACCGGGCCGGATGCTGGGCAACAGTGGTGAGCAAGAGACAAAGCCCCTGCCCTCCACGAATTTTTAGTGGTGGAGACAAATACTAGTCAAATAAACACAAACTAGAGAGAGCCATGTAAGGTCAGTGTGGTTTTAAGAAACTGAAGCAGAGTGAGGGGACAGCGTGGCAAGGTGCTCTCGGTAAGGCAGGTAGACAGGGAGCCTCTTCAAGGAGGGCGTTGGGGCAGCGACCTTAGCGAAGTGAGGGAGTGTGCCACACAGATTTCGGGTGGCAGGGGAGACTTTCCAGGCTAAAGGGACAGCAGGTGCAAAGGTTCTGGGGCTGCGCATGCTGAGTGAGAGAGGTGATCACGGGCAAGGGAAGCGGCGACCGCTGAGAAGCAGTCAAGGGCCAGATCACAAAAGACCTGGTGGACTGCAGGAGCGGGACATCAGGGGGACTCCTAACCATGATGCCACTGGAGGTTGCGACCAGGACCCTGAACTGGACTAGAATTTCTTGGCTGGCGATTCGGACTATGACCACCAGGGGGCGAGTGCAGGCGCAGGGAGAGCAGCCTTCGCAATCATCCGACGGAGATGGCAGTGGCTTGTTGGCTCAGAGCGGCGGCGGCGAGTCAGAGGCGGGAGGTGTGAAGAGGGGCCCCACTGGAATATATCCTGAAGGTGGAAACAGCTGGTCTTGCTGCTGGAACACGTTATCTCAGACATGCAGCTGCACAGAGCATAGCTACTAACAACTCCCAGCTATTGAATCCCTCCTGTGGGCCAGGAGCTTTGCCTGCATTGTCTTGTTTGGTTTTCACACCAAAGTTTCAGCAGGGCATTGCTCAGTCTGTTTACAACAAATAAACGGAGGCCCAGAGGGGTTGAGTGACGGGCCCAACATTCCACAGCAAGCCCACGACAGAGCTGAGATTTGAGTCTTTCAGACCCTGACAGCTGCCCCTCCCATCACACTGCCCCTAGGATTTTGGAAGGATTAAGATACTGCCTGGTAAGTAGTAGGTGCTTAAATAATTATAAGTTTACAAACTATTTACTATTAAAGATCCTGACTTCTTCTTTTTTTAAAAAAAAGACCCTTTTTTCTTTACATTCATAAACTTCCCTCCCAGCTTTATTTAGGTGTAATTGACAAATACAAATTATATGGCTTGAAGCTGTATGATGTGATGTTTTTGATATATTCATAAATTTTTAAAAGGTTGTAAGCACCACACACCCACCAGAATGGCTAACATTAAAAACAAACAAACAAAAAAACAAACCTGATGCCAAATGCCGGCAAGGATGTGCGCAATGGGAACTCTCCATCGGTACTGATGGGAATACAGAATGGTGCAGTCACTGCAGAAGATGGCTTGGCAGTTTCTGAAAAGTCAGTCATACCCTTATCATACGCTTCCCATACGACCCAGTGATGAAAATGTACGCTCATGCAAACCTGAACATGCGTATTTACAGTCCATAGCAGCAGTGCTCATACTTGCCCCAAACTGGAAATAATCCAAATGTCCTTCAGCTACTAACCGGGTACCAAACTGTGGTGTGCCCTCGCAAGGGAATACTACTCGGCAGCGAAAAGGTGCAGACTACTGATCCATGCAACCAGGTGTGAATCCCTCATCCACGGAGCTGAGTGAAAGAACCCAGATTCAAAGACTGCCTACTGTATGATTGCATGTGCATGACATTCTGGAGAAGACAAAACTAGGTCGGAGAGCAGATCAGTGGTTGCCTGGGGCCAGGGGTAAGGGGAGGGGGTGACCACAGAGGATGAGCACAGGGAAATTTCTGGGGGAATGGAGCTGTTCTGTGTTCACTGTGGTGGTGGTTCCATGGCTGGACTCTTTGACCAAAGCTCATAGAACTATTCTATAAAAGGGTGGATTTGACTGTATGTAAATTATACCTCATTAAATTTAATTCTTTTAGCACCCCAGTAAGGCAATTTCCCACACCCCCACTTGGACCAACACAGCCCTGGGAGCCCTTGGGGACCAGAGCTAGGGCTCCCGGGTTCAGGAACCGGTCCTGCCATCTCTGATGGGGCTGTCCGTCAGAATCACCAGCGAGCGTTAAAATCCTGACGCCTCAGCCCCAGCCTAAATCAGGGGTTCCGATCTAATGGGCTTGGGGTGCAGCCTGGGCACTGGGAGTTTTTCCCAGCTTCTCAGATCATTCTAATGACCTAGACACTGAGCTCCCCTCCTTAAGAGCAGGGACTATGATTTATTCAACTTTGCATCCCCAGATGCCCCATAAATACGTGCACTGCAGCACACAGAGGCAGACTGCCCAGGGTGGAAGAGCCGTAACTGCAACACCTGTGATCATTTTGTGTGGTCGCTGCTGCTCTCAGAGCCGGACAAACATTCATTCAGTTGACTGCTCCCCGGTCCCCAGGGAGGTAGGACCATGGCCGTCCTCCTTTGACAGAGGAGGAAACCCTGGCAGAGAGTGGTGAAGTCTTGCCCAAGCCATGGCCAGTAAGTGGCAGAGCTGTGTGATGGTCTGGACCACTAACCGCCGACAGATACTGCCTCCCGGTGCCGGCAGAGGCCAGGCTTTGGAATCAGATGGCCTGGGTCTGAATCTGATTCATTACTCACAGGCTAGGTGACAAATTATTTAGCCCTGCTTGGTTTCCCCTTCCTTATCTATAAAATGTGGACACTGGAACTGATACCAAAGGCTGCTATGGAATGAAATAAGATGGCATGTGCTGAGTGCCCACTGAGCAGTGAATTACTCAGTAGGGCTCCCAATGATGACTGTAAGGAACAAATGAACAAGTGAATGGATGAATGCCATTCCCCGGGGCCCAGCGTGCCAGCATCAGGACAGCTCCTCACTACTGTGGGAGACTTCCCAGGAGGGAAGATAGGAGAAGCAAGGTCTCCTCCTGACTCGGGCTCCACCAGGGCCTCCAAAGATGCCCCCACCCTGGAATCTGCCCGCCTTCCTCCCATCCCCTGTGCTTCCCCTCTAGGATGGGCACACGTAGGCACCAGAGCCGCCAGACTGCTCGGAGCCCCTCCAGCCTGTTAGAAGAAAGGACCTTCAGTGTAAAAATCTGAAACCCTTAGTCTTTGCTGCCTGACCAGCCCAAGTCTGGGACACACAGCGTCATCACGTGAGTGAACCTGGGGTGAGCTGCTGCCAGGGAAGGTCAGGGTCTCTCCCACGTCACACAGGCCCCTTTGAGCTCTCCGGAGAAAAGCATCGAGGACAGCACCATCTCAGTGTCCATGGCTTCCTGGTGGAACCCTGAGTTCTGCCAGGTTCAGGCTCTGCTCTACCCCCTGGTCACTACACGTTTCCTCGTGGCCACACTCATTCGTGGAATAAGCAAACCCATTCCCACTGGGAGCTTCCAGGTAGCGTTTCCAAGCAGCCCTGGGGCATAAAGTCTCTGGGCTCTGGCACTGATGCCTAGCGGCCCGCTGCAGTGGCAGGTCAGGCCCAGGGAAGAAGGCCGAGGCAGCTGAGCCTTCCTCGTTCCTGCCTTTCTGTTTCCCTTAGTGGGAACACTACTGTTCTTCTGATAATAGAAGTAATACATGACATTGGGAAAAAAATTCAAATACTGCAGAGGCATCTAAAGAAAAAAGTGAGACAACCACTCCTAAATGTGTTGGGTACCCCTTTAGATGGTGCAAATGTAAAATACCTTCATCCAAGCAGAACTGGGATGTTCCAGCGCAGTGGGCTGGAATGCGGCCTCTTCTATCCCATGTTACGTCGCCATAAGCAAGTTGCTCAACCATCGACACCTCGGTTTCCTCATCTATAAAATGAGGATCTGAATGTAGCATCTACCTCTAATGTTATTAAGAATTAAATGAAATAGTCTCCACCAAGGCCTTAGTACAGTGCTTGACACAATGTTTAAAAATGTCACTCCTTCTGTAGCACTGCTCACTTAACACATCACAGGCATCTTCCCATGTCAGCACATTAAGACATAAGCCTTGGAAGCAACCATAGGGTCCATCAACAGAAGAATAGACAAAAAAGATGTGGTATGTTTATGCAATGGAATATTATTCAGCCATAAGAAAGAAATCCTGCCATTTGCGACAACATAAATGGGCCTCTAGAGTATTATGGTCAGTGAAATAAGCCAGGTGGAGGAAGACAAATGCCGTATGATTTCACTTATACGTGGAATCTAAAAACAAAACAAAATAAAATGAACAAAACAGCAGTAAATTCATAGACAGTGAGAAGTGACTGGTGGTTACGATGGGGGAGGGGTTAGTGTGGGACAGTGAGGGGGATAAAGAGGCACAAAAACTCAATCATAATACAAGTTGGTCATGGGGGTGGAAGTGCTGCATGGAGAATATAGTCAACGGCTCTGTAACATCTTTCTATGTTGACAGACAGTTACTGCCGTAGTTGGGGCAAGGATTTAATAATGTGTATAACTGTTGAATCGCTATTTTGTATACTTGAAACCAATATAATATTGCATATACTTCAATGAAAAAAAAGTTAGAAAAAAGATATGTCTTAACAGAGAACAGAGTTCCCTCTTGATGGGCATAAATATATTTAATGATTTTCTTTTGGATGGATATTTATGTAGTTTCCGATTTGGGGGAGTATTGTAAACAATGTACCTGAGTCTTGTCACACTGTCCTGTCTCCTTGAGGTAAATTCTCAGAATTATAACTGCAGGTCCAAGGCTTAGAAGGTTGGGGTGTGTACAGTTAGAATATTGTGGTGCACACATTTAGAAATCTGGCGCGTGCAGGGCTAAAATGTTGGGGTGTGCAGGGCTCCATCCTTCGACCTCTTCCTTCTCCTGTTTCACACAAGTTTAAACCCATCTCTGGGGTGAGAGCTCCCAGGTTGACATCCCCAGCCCAGGCGTGGTGCCTGAGCCAGACACCCACCTGCTGGTGTGGCCATGCGCGGGCTCCTCAGCTGTCCCCTGCCCACGCCAGAGCTCCCAGTGCACTCTGCTCCCCAACCTGCCCCTTCCAGCCTTCCCACCTCACAGCGACAGCGCCATCCTCCACATTCTAAGGTCCGAGGCCTCCGTGTCACCTTGGCTCCTTCTTTCCCACCAGTCTACCTGGAAGGGAATCTTCTCCAACCTACCTCCCAAATACATCCGGTATCACATCCTTCTTTCCCACCAGTCTACCTGGAAGGGAATCTTCTCCAACCTACCTCCCAAATACATCCGGTATCCCATCCCTTCTCACCACCCCACTCCTCCAACCCTGCAGTAGCCACCACCTCTCTCCCTTGGATTGCTGCAGCCGCCTCTACCTGCTCCCCCACCCACACCTTTCTGTCTGTGTCAACAGCAGCAGGAGGGGAGTCTGTTAGAACAAATTAGATTCTCCCAGTGACTCCCCCGCTCACTCAGCCCTCCCCAGTCTCCCGCCCTTAATTTAGAGATGATGTTGTCTTCTCCTCTGATCAACTTCCTGTTCACTTCACTCCTCCCTGTTCTTCGCATGCACCAGGCAGGCTCCCACCCCAGGACCTTTGCATTTGCTGTTCCCTCCACCTGGAATGCTCTTCCTCCAGATATCTGTGTGGCTCCCTCCCTTACTTCGTTCCTTGAGGTTGTTTTTCAAACACCAGCATCTCAGTGAGGCCTTCCTTGATTCTTAAAAAACTGACACACACCACACATCCCATTCTCCCTCTGCTCAGATTCTTGCTTTGCTTTTCTTCCCCTAAGGTGACCAACCATCCTAGTTTGCCTCAAACTAAGGGATTTCCTGGGACTTGAGACTTCCGGTTTTAAAACTAGTAAAGTTCAGGATAGTTTGTCACACTAAGCACTTATCACATGTGATATGCTCTAGATTTTGCACACTTATTTTGTTGAATGAGAATATAAATTCCACAGAGGCAGAAATTTCTGACTGTCTCATTTGCTGCTTTATCCCCAGTACAGAAGCTGCATTTGGCTCATAGATATGCTCAACAAATATTTGTTAAATGAAGGAATGAATTCATGGCTAGCCTGGTCCCCAGAGGGACTGTGCCACTGAGGTTTCCTTGAGCTTTTAAAAATATCCTGCAGTGGGGAGGTAGCCTCAGGTTAGGCGCAGGCAAACTTCTAGGCCTAGAGTGGGCAAACATCTATGAGCTGTCTGTTTTGCCTTCTTCAGTGGCAGAACTCAGCAGTGGCTGGGCCCGATGCAAGCAGCTTAGGGTGTCAGGGCCCAGGCTGGGGCCACTGGATGTGGCCTGCTGGCCACTGCCCCCTCTGGGGGGTCCCTTATGAGAAAGCAGCCTCACCCACCAGCCAGAAGCTCAAACAGAAGTTCTCCTGCCCTCCCCTGCTCCTCCCACCTTCCCCCTCCCCTCACCTCCCCCTTTTCTTCACTTTCCCCTCCTTTTCCTCTCCCACTCCCCTCCCCTCCCGGCTTGCCCTATTGCTCTGCTACTTGATGGAAAGCGCTTTGATTCTAGTGCACCAGCTGTGTGACCTTGGGCAATGACTAAACCTCTAAGGCTCTGTCCTCATCTGGAAAATGGGGATTATAACTCCCAGGGGGAAAAATGAGATAATCCATGTAAAACACCTAGCACAGTGACAGGCCCAGTAGATGCTTCTTTATTATTATTATTACTGTCATGCCTGGCTCTTGATAGGTGTTCAACCACTGGTAGTTTGTTTGCTCTCTTCATCCAGGTAGCCCAGGCTGCACATTAGACTCACATTAAACATACCCATGCCTCTCGCATCCCAGACCAACTAAATCAGAAATCTTTGATGATGGATACAGGCATTGGTATTTAGAAAAAAAATTTTTTTAGTTTAGTTTTCTATTTATTTTTTCACCAAGATTTTTTAAAGCTTGCCAGGTGACACTAGGTGCAGCCCAGGCTGAGAACCACACCAGTGGCCAACAGTCCTGGGTTACCTAGGACTAACCCAGTTTTAGCACTGAGAGTCCCATGTCCCAGGAACCCCTCAGCCCTGGGAAAACCAGGACACTTGGTCACCCCTTCAGACCTATGTTTTCTGAATCCCAAATCGGGATACACGGTTTGGGTACAGATGACTGGAAATCAGTTACTGGAAAGCTCAGCTTGGGGTGGTGGCCACTGAGGCCCCAGGGTCAGGCTGTGGGAGCTGGACTCTGAGGAGGAAAGTGGCTGGCTGTGGCTCAGTCAGACAGGTCTCCACTGTCAGGCTCCCCAGGGCTCCAGCCACCGGCTGCCCGCTCCATAGCCTTCACCCAGCGGCCCTTCAGCTCCTCGCTGTCAGCCTTGAAGGTGTACAGCTGGCCTGACTGCTGCAGCTGGAAGACCCGGGGCTCTGCCTGGGGCTCGGCGGTCACCTGGTAGCCCAGCAGTGGGATGGAGGTGTGAGCTCGCATGTCCTGAGAGGGGAGAAGAAAGCGGTGGGCTGTTGACTCCCCATTTAGCCCGCAGGCATTTTGAAGGTAAGAGCCACACACCCATCTCCCACTCCCCAGAACACCCACAAAGAGGGGCAGATTGGCAGAGGAGCATCAGAGAAGAGACTAGCTGCCCCCTAAGGGCAAAGCAGTTGTGACCTGGAGCCGGGGCCCAGCTCTGAAAGCCAGTAACCCTGAGACTCAAGGGAATCATGTCCTCCGTGGGCCTCAGTTTACTCATCTGACTTATGGGGCCAAAAGTACTCACCCCATTCCCACTCCCCACACAATACTGTGTGAAGGCTAAGGCCTGTGTGTGTGTGGCGGAAGCGGCAGGTGGTGGCATTACCTGAGGGGCAGCGTAGACATAGAGCACAAGGGGGTCATCCCGGGGGATCACACACCAGCCCCGGGGGCCGCTCTTGCCCCACTTGTCCCCGACGAGCTGCAGGAAGCTGCACATTAGGCTCTGCTCAGACCCCACTGTGGACCCTTTCTAAAACCAGAGACAGAATGTCAGGGAACAGAGCACCTGCTATGTGACAGACCTTGGTCTGGGGAGCTTGACTGGCATCATTTCTAATCCTTGTAACAACCCTGCCAGGGGCGGAGGGCACTATTTGTCCCTGAGGCTCAGAGAGGTCCCACCATGGGCCCGTGGTCACACCAGCTGGCCAGTGGCAGAGCTGCAGCAAAATTCCAGCCAGCCTGAACTGGGGAGCCTACCACCCAGGAGTTGTCCTAGGGAGCAGAACTGGGGCCTGAGAAGGGGCTGACGGAGCCCCCTCCCCAGCAGCAGGCTGTGTGCCTTGTGGTCAGGGAGGGCATGAGCAGGGGCTGGACCTAGAAGACTGGGGAGGACTGGAAAGTGGGCAGGTGTTCATGGAGAGGGGCCAGCTAGAAACCTGGAGCTATGCTCGGCTGGGTTAGGCTGTTTTTTTTCCCTGCCTCCCAGGGTCAGTGGGATGTCTACTTGTCCTTTAAGGAGGGAGGGGGAGGGGTCAGTGTAACAGCCTGCCCTGGCTAGGCACTGGGCTGGGCAACATTGTAGCATGAGGTGCAACACAGCTGGGGCGGCGCCGCTGCTGACTGGCAGGGAGAGAGCAGCCTGGGAGCGCTCGCTGGGCCGGGGAGGGGCTCAGCGCGTCCCCCAGGGTATCAGGGAGGGCACTTATGGCAGACAGTGGACAGCTGCCCCTGACTTGCTGTGTGACCCTGGGCCAGTTGCTTCTCTGGGCCTGGGTCTCCACAGGATAAGTCCCTGAAGGCCCTGCCAGTGAGAATGGAGCCTCCAGTCTGCCTCTTTCCAGTAGTGGGACCCAGACCTGGAGCCTCAGTTTCCCCACTTGTAAAGTGGAAATCAGCGGCAGCAGCTCTCCTCATCTCCTGGCACGGGGGACAGGGCAGGGCAGGGGAATGTGAGCAGGAACTGCCCAGAGAGGCAGTGCGATTATCAGATGGGGACGCAGAGGAGAGGCGGGAGAGCCTAATGACAGCCTGGAGCCAAGACTGCCCCCCGGTGGTGAAGGCCCGGCTCTGTCGCGGGGGAAGGGGCGGGGGCTGTTGGTGGGTGGAGGCGAGGCTGCGGAGGGCTGAGCACGGCGTGTCCCTCCGCACCTAGGACAGTAGCAGCGCTGGTGGGCTCCTGCACTTGTTTCCTGAGTGGAGGAAAGTGGCCCTCACCTCCAGGATGCCCCTTCTCTTGTCCTCCCTGTCCTCTGGGAGCACGTTTCCGGTGAGGAAGGTGTAGCAGTCGAAGCAGACTCGGTTGGGCCTGTCTTCATCATATTTGAGCTCAGCGCGGTAGTCGGAGCACCTGGCACACACCACCTGCGGGCAGGATGGGGAGGAGGGCCTTGGGGCCTGAAATGAGGCAGGGGAGGAGGGTTTTATACCATGGCGGGGGAGGTGGGAGCAGGAGAGCAACAAGCTCTGGGAGAGAAATGGCAGCCGACAGGTATTCCCCTGTGCCGGCAGAGGCCCAGCTGCCTGGAGGTGGAGAGCTCACGCTCTGGGCTCCCCGTGCTGGGGCTGGATTCCTGCCCCCGCTGCAGGTGCCTCAGCTCCTCTCCCCTTCGGGTGCCCCTTGTGTGAGGGCAGCTGTTAGTCCCAGGGTCTTGCCCTGCACACACCCTTCGCATTGGATTCATTGCTCCAAGGGCGTCCATTCCCCTCTGCTAAAGCACCAGACTCACTCACTGACCCCACCTGACGGCAAGGGGGCAGTGATTTGCTGAGGCCACACTGCTCCCTCGACAAATAGGAGAGGTCTTTGTAAAGTCCCACAATTTAGCTTTAAGATTCTGCAAATTTGCCATTCCACTCAATCTGAGAGTCAAGTGCATTCTGATATAAAAATGATGGGCTAGTTGTTTTTGCCAGGGAGACCTCCCATGTGTACTCTAGGTGGAGGGGGGCCCACCCCCAGCCCGCCAGAGAAGCCCCTAAGAAAGCTGACATGGGTCACGCAGGAGGTGCTAGCGAAAGAGGCGCTGCATGACTCAGAGAAACAGGAGGTGCTGCAGGATGGGCCTTCCAGAAGACTGGGGTGTCACAGTGAGTCCACGATGTGGGGTTAGAAATGGAGGGCACGAGACAGTGATGAGGGGAGGGTTATTCATCAGGGAGCTCATTTCTGCGCCCAGTAAAGCACGCAGCCTGGGACGGATCCGCAGGAGAAGGTTCGGGCCTGCCCCACCCTCACCAGGATTCCCGTCTGGCAGGTGGGGAGACAGAAACTGGGCACCCAAACCACCGAAAGGATGACTCACAGAGTACAAAGGTGTGCACAGGCATGAGAAACTCTGAAATCGGGCCAAGGGTGTCTCACACAGTCCCACACAGGGGGCTTCAAACTACATTGAGAATATTTTATGTTTTGAGATTAAAGATTTCTAATATTTCTAGTGTGTGTTTTCTCCTCTACCGTTTTATTTTGGAAAGTTTCACACCTACAGACACATTGAAAGAATAATACAATGATACCACCCCCACCAAACTCACCAATTGTTAACATTTTTGCTTTCTTTCTGTATAAATCTATGTATTTTATTTTTTTCTGGACAATTCGAATATAAATTACAGTCATGACACTTCACCCTTAAATATGTAGCTGGTATCTCCAAAAGACTAAGGGCATTCTCCTGCCTATCCCAAATGGCATGATCACACTTGAGAAATTTAGCATCGATACAATATCATGATCTATCTGTGGCTCATAATAAAATTTCCTGCTATGGCCCTAATAATGACCTCTGTAGCTGGTTTTGTTTTTCCTGGCCAGGATCCAATTAAAGATCGCACGTTTCATTTAACTGTCAGAATATTTTAGTTCTTCTAAGTACACTGAAGGCAGGTACATGGATGTTATTCTTTGTGCTTCTTTGTATTTCTCAACTATTTTAATTTTTTAAGAACTACTTGTGAAGTTGCAAGTTATGAAACGACTCAACTCTTATTTATAGATGTGAATCACCAAGAACAGTAGCTAAACCCCAGATCCTTCCTATTTGGCTCTGGGATGTAACTCAGTCACTTACATCTGAACATAGGTGTGTTCCCAGTCCTAGAAATTTACTTTGTGTCCTGATTGCAGTTTAACACATTCTGGGGACACCTCCCTGACTGGCCCCAACCTGCCCAGCTGGTCTCCTCCTGTCCCCTGGAGGTCTTTAAAGACTGAGGTGGTAAAGGGCTTCTCTGTTCGCAGAGTAAATGGAGGGGGGTGTGATGTCAACAGAGAACAGCTCTAGCACAGCAGGCGCTTAAAACACAAAGCCAGATCTGCCTCTGATAACCGGGCCTGAGCTGCTAAGAGGGAGTGGAATGGACCCCGTTCCTTCCTCAGTCATCTGGTGGCTTGCTCCCCTGAGTGAGCCCTGCCTAAGCTATTGAAGAGAGAGAAGGAAAGGAAGAGAAGGAGAGGAAAGGGAGTGAAACTTTTTCTATTGTGCCCTCACTACCACCCTGGAGGTAGGTATTATAATCCCCATTGTACAGATAAGGAAATTGAGGCCCGGACTTGGCGGGCAGAGTCAGCAACAGAATTGGACAGGCGCTGGAATGTTAAGGACGTGCCAAGAAGAGGAGGGGACAGTGAGCCAAGGCTGGTCTCAAAGAGAGGACAAAGGGTGGGCAGCTCGTCAGGTATGGGGCGGATGAGGTGGCGGCTGCAAGGCCCGAGAGGAGCCAGGGGTTCGGACTGGAGACCATTTCCAGGCGCAGGGTCTGCAGTCCTGGGCAATGGCAGTGAGAAAGCAGGTAAGCTACTCGGGTCTTGGGGAGGGTCTTAAGCAAGTCGGTTAATGTCCCATCTGTAGGATGGGATGATAGCAGCCCTGCTTCACAGGTGGGCACCGGAGGTCCAAACGAGGTAACTCACACGTCTGGCACAGTTAGCGCCCACCATTTCTGCATTTGTGGGAGATGGCAGAGAGGCAGGGAGAGGAGAGCAGGGCCTGAGCTGGGGGTGCAGAGGACAAGGTGGGGCGGGGGATACAGGGGTGCTGGCAGGACTACTCACGTAGCCGCAGGCCCGGCAATGGTGACGACGGCGCGTCAGGGCGTTGAAGGGCTCCTGGCAGCGCATACACATGGTCACCATCTTGTCCCGGACCCACTGCGGTGCCCGGAGGCCCAGTTCCTCGGACTGAAGCTGTTGGGCAGCAGAGAGGGGACCTCATGACCCCGGGGCCCTGGGGCCCTCTCCCACCTGCTTGTGGCAGGGATTAGTGTGCTGGTTTTCCCGGGGGCTTCCACAGGAAGCTGACTGAATTGATAAAGACCATATGGTATAGGTCAGTTGCTATTACTCCTATTTTAAAGATGAGGAAACAGACCCAGAGAGGTCAATCAAGTCAGCAGAAACTCCCAGCAAGCTAGTGCAGAGCTCAGATTTGAAATGGAGACACTCTCCTTAGCTCCACCACACCCCTCCACTGTCCCTTGGTCTTACATTTCTCAGGCACTTTCAAACCCAAACCTGCACCGCTCCCCACAGCCAAATCTATATAGATGCCAAATCCCTCCTATGGAGAGTTGCATATAGAGGCTCCTAAAGGGATTTTTTGCTAATGGGGACACCTTCAGCACTGCTTCCCTGATCCCTTCAAATCGCTGGTGGTGTGACAGAGTCCCCGCCCTCCAAGCAGGCCTGAGTAGAGCAAAGAGACGGAATAAGCCCCATATGAGGCCGGCAGCTCCGGCAAGGGGTGTGGAGGCATTATTTACCTCCTGCCCCTGGATGTCCCCCTCAGGGCCCTGGACCGCAGCCTTGAAGGTCTCATTCCGCCTCTCGATTTGGTCAATGGCCGCTTGGCAGGCCTGGTGAGGCCAAGGGGAGGTGGTTAGACAGACAGTGGGGAGAGCTTGCTTATCTCTGCCGTCCACACGCTCAAGACCTTGCTGAAAGCCTACTGGGGCTAGGCGCTGCATTCTAAACACCACCTGCTAAGTGAGGCGGGGAGAAACTATTAGCCACAGATTACAGATGTGAAAACAGGCTGAGGGACGGTAAGTGACTTGCCCCAGGCCACCGAGCTAGGCAGTGAGAGGCAGCAACATTCGAACCCAGGTCTGATGCGAGACTACCACGGAGCAGCTCCCGTAAGAGCAGGGAGCAGCTGGGCATGGGTGCCGCCCCTCCCACCCGGGCAGGTGAGGGTCAGGACCCCAGGGGCCCTGTAGCGTTCTGATACCTGCATCCAGGAGATCATTTCCTCCTGGGACCTGCTCAGAAAGTGAACATAGATAGGTGTTGAGGACGGCAGCCCCTCCCAGGTTCCCGCCCGCCGGCACCCCCTGGCCCGCCTACCGGGCTTGCAGCTCCAGGGTGCGCTGCTTCCCGGACACCAGGAAGGAGTGGGGGAACTCAGCGTCAGTCAGCTCCCGCACCTGTTCGAGAGTGGGAAGGGGAGGACCATTCATCCTTGAGGGACAATTAAAATTCGGGGGACAGGAAGGAGGAGCTTGTTTGCTGCATCCCTAATCCCACAGAGTCAAACAAATGAGGCTACAACTGGGCCTTGCTCTAAGCAAACGGGCCTCCAGCTCATGGGACTTTCGCAGCAGCTAAGTGGGCCCAGTGTGACGTAGGGGTCACACTGACAAAGGATTCACCGAAAATGTAAACTGCATCACAAATTGAGTTTGGGGACACAGCTTTGTCAAGAGCAGACCTAGGGCCTAGCAGAAGACCCTCTCCCCTGTACGTGAAGGAAAGAATTGATTGCCCAATCCATAGGTCAAACGGATCCCCCTCATCCTGCCTTTCACTGTCCTCTGGTTCCCGAACACTACAGGTCCCAATGTCATGATGAAAGCGGCCTGTCAGAGCACACTTACTATGCGATGGCCACTGACATCAGGGTTCTCCACACATGTTCTAATTTACTCGGCACAACTGCTGAACCCCCGGCTCCACTCTAACACTTCACAGCCATTATGTGCCTCCCAAGGGGGGCACCTCTCGCCAGCTAGTCCTGCAAAGCTGAATCTGGTCTGGCTTCCGGGTATTTACCAGTTTGCAAAAACACATGGGAGACCGTGAAATTTGTTGAATGAACCACAGGGGTGCAGGCAGCACAATCCAGGTTGTGAGAAACTCTACTGGGGAAATGATCTGATTTTTTTCAATTAACAAATGAGAAAAAAAAAGTGGGAGATGGACTTAAAGGGATGTAAGATGCTTATCACAATTAATTCAAACAGATCCGCTGTGAGAGAAGACATTTATGAGACAGTCAAGGAAAACCAAAGTATCTTAATGTTATTAAATAATAATTATTAATCTGTTAGATTTGTTAGATGTGATCATAGTACTCTTGTCACCTTTTAGGACAAAAAAAAAAGAGTTCTTATTTCTTACAGAGACGTACTGAAGTATTTACAGGTGAAATGATTATGTGTGTGGGATCTGTCCTTAAACACTTCAGTGGCAGGAGATTAACAGGGAATGCTGAGGAAACAAGGCTGACTTTGAGTTAACAATTGTTAGTGATGAGTATATGGGGGTTCATTGTCCCATTTTCTTGGCTTACAAAGGTCCATAGAAAAATAAAAAGGAAAATCTTCATAGCAATCTTGGGAGGCAGATCTCACTCTCATTTAGGAGATGAGGAAATTGGGACTCAGAGAGGGCAAGAGACTTGCCTGAGGCCACACAGCATCTAAAGAGCAGAATAAGAATTCAAACTCAGGTTTTTGGCCCCCAAGGGGAAGGGGGAAGTGCATGTATTTCCACTCCACCCCCAGAGCCCTGTAAGCTCTGCGTTGCCCCAGGCAGTGTGCAGAGTCACAAAGGGAAGCGAAGACATATACCTAGATCCCAGGAGTCCTAGCATGGAGGAACTTTGTCATCATTGAATCCATCTGACATTTGAGCCCCTCTGCTGGTTTCCTGTCACTCAGTGACCAGGCCTTTACACGCTGTCGGGTCAGTCCACTGCATCCCAGAGAGCATTGATGCTGGGCACATCCTCCTCACATTAGGCCTAGTCCACCCTGGGGCCCACATAACCAGTCTGTTCCCTCTAGAAGGGGCCTGATGTGATTTGGACTCAATACCCTTGGCAATGAGAGGCTCTGAGGGTTAATAAATGGAGAAGCTCACGTGGGAAAAAGTGTTTGGGAAAGCCACACCAGCAGCTGTACATAAGCAACGAAGGGCTGGATCTGAGGACAATGGGACAAACCAATAGGCCAAAGGCCTTGGTAGGGAGTGATACCCTAAACAGCCCCCGCCTGCCTGCACCTGGAGAGAGGTCTCTAGCAGGAGGACAAAATCAGGAAATCTGGCATGAACCACCCCTCCACGACTAATTGGATGAGGGAGAGGGGAGAGAAATCTAAGTTTTGGAATCCAGGAGTAGGAAGAAAAATGATGCCTTTAATAGAAAAGGGCAGCTGGGCGGGAGCTCCTGACGTGAGGGTCCAGGACCACCTCCTCAGGGGGCCAGGACAAAGGTTTTTAGAGGACAGTTCCCAGAACTTTGCTGTGCCCAATCTCAGCCACTTCCCAGGTGGGGCCAGTTCAGGCCTCTGCTAGCCTAGCCTGTACAGTGCCATTGTGCTAATTAGAAAAAGACACCGCTTCTCAAAACACTTTACTGACATCTGTTGGCAAACTGGCACAAGACTCAGATTTTGTTGGAACAAGATGCTCGACTGCCATCTGCTGGACAATGAGAATTATAAATACACAATCTGCTCTCGGCTCTGGATGAGGTGTGCTCATCTGGGGGACGTGTGCTCATGCGGTGTACAATCTGCACAGTTGTACGGGAGACTCTGACCCACACCCCTTCCTTCTTCCCAGGCCAACCCTGCACGGATGGTACAAAATTAGGACCAAATCAGACCTTGGGGAAAATAAGCTGCTGAGAATTAGGCCTCCCTGACACCAAGGAAGGAGGCGGCCAGGGGGGTCACAGGCCAGGAGGAACCATGAAGATCCAAGCCCAGACCTGCTTCCAAAGTTCAGACCAGAAAATGGTTCCTTGCACAGACGTGGGCAGGTAGATGGCTCTGCACCCGCCAGGCCCGTGCCATTCAGGAAAGGGTGCTGTGCAGCCCCTGGAGCTTCAGAGGCATCCTGTGGGAACACGCTCACTGGGACAGGCATGTGCCAGGACCCCGGCACACACTGGGCCTACCACCCCTTGACCTGCATCCTAAGGGTCTGGCGCTCTCAGCCCTGGGTCTATGTGTTTTCTTATTATGAGTCTGTTTGGGTCTCTGTATTTCTTGGGTTTTTCTATCTGTCAGTCCCTGCTTCTGTTTGTCTATTCCTGGTCCTCTGCCAGTTCTAAGACCGGGCTGCCTGTCTCCATTTCTCTGTCTGTAACTCTCCATAAACCTGCCTTTCTCCGTGTCATCCACTGAGGCTCTCAGACACACATGCCTGCACATGCCCTGGTCTCTGGGCCATTTCTGGCCACTTTGGGAAGGAAAGCTGGATGCTCCAGGGTGGAAGGCTAATTACCACAACACATTAGTCAGCTCAGGCATGGGGATGGGCAGTAAGTCCCCCAGAGTGCCCATGACCTCCACTGCCTTTGCCACCCCATCCCCAGGCCCTTGACGAGGCCCACAGGAGCCAGGCCAGCCCAGGCAGGAGCAGAGGCAAGGCCCTCTGATGCAGTCTGTCAGAGGCCCGGGGGTCTCCAGAGGAGGGAGCACCCTGCCTCTAGGTCAGATCCTGAGAGACGCGGGCGGGGGTGGGGGAGCACAGGGGTAAGGAATGGGGGATGGAGGGATGGAAGGGTACCAAGATACACCAGGCCCAGCCTCTGCTTCTTTTAGCCCCAGCCCTTCTGACACACTGGGACGCTGGGGCAGAGAGCCGTGGTCAGGCCCACCATTTCCTCTACTATGCCTGAAATTCCACCATAAGCTTTATCCCTTTGGGCTGAAGCCTTAGTAAGAGACAGTACAGTATGGTGATTAGGTACAGGGGATCTGAGCTGTTATACCTGTCTTCAGTCGCGGTTTGATCGCTCAAAACAGGATTTGCTGTGTGACCCCAACCAAGCTACTTAACCTTTCTGGGCCTTGGTTTCTTTAATTTTTAAAGACTTAGATTTTTTTAGAGCAGCTTTAGGTTTCCTGCAAATTTGAGAGGAAGGTACAGAGTTCCCACATATGCCCTGTCCAGAATGTGGTTAGGTAAAAAAGCAAAGTGCAGAATAGTGTATATGAAAAACAGGCTCACTGTTTATGTGAAATGAAAGTAAGGAAGCAACCATAAATATATCAGTATGAGTTTGTAAATGCAAAGACTACCTCTGGAAGGCCTCCCAAGAAGCCAAGGCTGCTTCCAGGAAGGGGAGCTAGGGATGGAGTGGGGAGGAGGTTTTTCATTATGTGTATTTTTTCATATGCTTTGATTCTGGAATGTGTATTATCTATATTTTTACAGCAATGTTAATTATTTTTAAAAAGAAAAAAATACAGGGGATAATAACAGCCCTGACATCATGGAGCTGTTATGAGACTCTGATGGAATGGTGCAGACCCAATCCATGGTGACCGCCTAGCCAGTGAGCATATTATGGACCCTGCCCCACTCATTTGTGGCCGTTTCTCAAAGTGGACACCCACAATCCAGCATCTGAGATGACAGTGTAGACCGTTCCTACTCAAAGTGTGGCCTGTGGCCCTGTAAGGTTAGCTGGTTAGAAATGCCGAATCTCAGGCCCCACCCCAGATCTGCTGAATCAGAACCTGCATTTTAACAGGACTCCCAGGAGACTCATGCACGTACTATACTGAAGTTGTGAAGCACTGGCGTAAATGGTAGGAAAAGCAGACAGAGTGAGGCCGGGCTGAGGCTGGCACCGACCAAGAGTTATGGGAGCTGGAGAGCTCCCCAACCGAGGCTTTTCTACCTCCAGGTTGGCCCAGGACCTGCCAGGCTTGGGTCCTGGAATGAGAGCCCGGGTTGGCACTTCCTGTGACTTCCCATACTGGGTCCCACCCTTGGGTGAAGCCCAGTGGTGGTTGGGGGTCCTCTCACCTTCATCCCGGCCACGTCGATGCGGGTCCTCACCTGGAAGTGGGCGCCCACCTGGATGACCCGGGGCACACAGTAGAGCAGCATGTTGTTGAACTGCAGGAGACACAGACGTGAGTGTGTGTGCGGAGAGCAGGGCCGGAGGGGTGGTCTGGCAGGGCTTCCCTTAGCGTGGGCTGAGTACCACTGCATCTCCCTCTCCTCTCACCACACTCTGGGCCGGCTCACAGGACATCGCAGGGGTGATGAGGAAGGGGCTGTCTAGCCCCCAGTCCAACTAGGATGGTCACTGAAGGTTTGCCCTGCCCGTGGGCATTCAGGGACCACAGCAGATTTCAGGAACCTACGAGGCCTTTCTCATGGGGACTCAGGGTGTCAGGGGCTTACAAGAGGTTGTAGCTCCCTCCTCCAGACCTCTAGGCAGGACTAGTTTCCAGACCTCCAGGACACCCCCCTGGCCTTTTCAGTGCAAACCCAGGCAGTTCTTTCTAGCAGCTAAACTAAGTCCCTCCTGCTGTATACGCTCTAGAGCACAGATTAATACCACAGGATTTGGAGCCAAATAGACTAGGTTCAAATTCTGACTCTGTTGCTTCCTAGGGCATGTCTGGGGAAATCCATTAGTTGGAAATCCTCGAGGCGAGGAGGCAGGGTGTGACTTGTCCAAAGCAAAGGACAGAGGAGCAGGCTTTTCCCTGTCCCTCCTGCAGTGCCAGGACTGCCCGTGGACTTCCCACCCTAGTGCAGGGTGGCACTCCCGCACCCCACTACCAAGAAAAGGTAGCGCTCCATGGGGTCGCTGCGGCGGAAGGAGATCTTGAGCACGGGGCCTTCGCGGAGCAGGGTGTTAGAAGGGTCTACTATGTCATCCTCGAGGCCCAGGCGCTGGTACACCTCCCACAGTTCTTGCAGCCGCTCCTGGAGACAGGGGGTGTACCTTCAGCTGAGGCCAGGCAAGGCCCCCCTACATCTGGAAGGTTCGCCGTGTGCAGACAGTGTGGGATTTGAGGGAGAGGCCAGCAGGGAGCCAGGTGTCACGGGGCAGGATTGGGGATGAGCAGGTGGAGAGACCTGGGTGGGTTCAGGAAGGCTAACAGCTGCACGAAGGAGGTGACAAGGCCCCTGGGGGTGCCCGCTGCTCCCGCCCCCGACGGCCCGGCTGCTCACCATCTCTGTGATGGCTGCGTTGGAGTGCTGAGCGGCTGAGAAGATCATGTTGAGGGCTTCTGGGAGATGGGAGGGTCAGTGTTATGCCCTGAAAAGTCTGGGGCTGGTGACTGAGGCAGGAGGTCCTTGAGCCAACAAAAGTGGCCTCGGGGCCTGCCATGAGCACCCCAGCGCAGCCCAGCCCATGTAGCCCGGCACATGGGGTGTCTGGATGATGGGGACGATTTCCTACCCAGAATGAGAGCCTGGAAGCCACCCAAAGACAGGGCTGAGGTGTTTGGCTTCTGTGAGTGTCCCCCAAACCAAGCCAGACCCAGAGGGTGCAGTGGAAAGAGCATGGACTTTGGCGTAACACAGGCATGGCTTCAAACCCCAGCTCTGCTCCTTTCTGGCTATGTGAGCTTGATGAAGTCACTTAACCTCCCTGGGCTTTAGTGTCTGTAAAAAATGGCAAATGGTAGATAATGTCTCTGACGTGCTGACCATCAGTGTTGATGCTTCATGCTCACCAAAACCATTTCAGCAGGTGTTCAGTGAATCTATGGGAGGGGCCCAGCCTCCCCAGCCCCTAGAGCCCCTGGGCGTGTCCTCACTCTGGGCATCGGCCCGGTCTGGGGCCTGGGCTGGCAGCTTCTGGACGTACTCCTTAAGCAGCAGCTCATAGCGTGGGATTCTCTGCACGGGTTCCAGCATGTGATGCTGCAGCGTCAGGCTGCCTGAGGCCTCACTGCTCTTGAGGAGGGATTGGGGGAGGAAGAGTGTCGGGATGAGAGTGCGGAGGGGTGCCCTGGAGGGCCAGGGGAGCGGGTGGGGGTGGGGCAGGGAAAACTGAGTCACCGCACACCGTGGGGTGCCCCCCCCCCACACCTCACCTGAATGCGGCTGATAACCTCCTGGAAGGGCAGAGACCTGTCAGTCCAGGTGGCCAGCAGCTCGGCGGCTCGCTCAAAGTTCTTGACATACTCACTGTACATCTTCAGGAAGGGGGCCAGTTTCTGGATCACATCGCCGATGCGGGGCGTGACTGTCCTGCAGGAGGGGGAACCTGGCATTACCCTCAGCCTGAGGACCGTTTTTGACTCCGGGCAGGGACAGGCGAGGCCAGGCTCCCTGAACCCCTCAAAACGGCCTTTCTGCTGTGCCTCTGGGTACAGGCATGGGGGCATGTCATCCTCATACTTACGTGATTCACCCTCCCTTAGACTGTGAGCCCCCTGAGGGCAAATGCTTTTCTTTTCCATGAATTGGGCCCCCCAAAAGCCCAGCCCGGTGTAGGGCCACAACAGGTGTCCAATAACCACTTCATGCCTGCTCAGATAACAGTAATGGGACCAAGCACTGCCCAAGGCTCATCTCGTTTAATTCTCACAGCCCTGCAGGGGGGACAAGTCATTGGCCCATCTTAGAGATGAGGAAATCAAAGCTCAAGGAGTTAAGACCTTATCCAGGATCATACTGTGGGAGGGCCTGAAGGTCAGCCCGGGGACAGTTACAGCAGAGTGTTAAGGGCCCTGTGATCTGGAGCTGGCCTGCTTGAGTTTGATTTCCAGCTCCACCACTCTCTTGAGCTGTTTTTGGGGCAAGACCTAGACTCTCTGTACCTCCATTTTCCCATCTAAAAAATGGGAATGATGGTAGCTACCTCATAGAGTTGTCTTTTTAAAAAAATACATTTTATTATGAAAAATTTTAAATAATCATAAAGTAAAAATAATATAATAATGAACCCCTATACATCCATCATAGGATTTACCAATTACTAACATTCCTCTTTGCTGAAGAATTTTAAAAGACATCCCAGGTATCATGGCATTTTTGGGGGCAAAATATAAAAAACAAGTAATTTTGCAACTAAATACTTTAGTGGTCACCTCTGAAAATAAGAGGGTTTCTTGTATAACTGTGATGCCCATACTCATACAGTGGGCTAATCTGAAGATTGAGTTAATAGGTATAAAGTCCAGGGCCAGGTGTGTAGAGAGCCCTCAGTGCTGGCTGTGTGCACTGCCTCCTAAGACCTGGTTCATCCCCTTCCTCAGGACACACACACACGCACACTCACATGCATGCACGCACATGCACACACATGTGCATGTGGCCTCCCAGGGCCCAACCATCCAAACCGCTTGCTGCAGACAGACCAAGCCTGCACTGTCGTCACCAGACAGCAAGGGCAGAGGCCTGAAGCACCCTGGGGGCTCTATCCCAACCTGGCCGGGGCTGCAGTCAGGGGGCCTCAGGGACCCCTGGTGGACCTTACCAGCCATCCAGCCGCCGCTGCAGCTCTGGGAGGAAGAACTGCGCATGGAACTGGTATATGGAGGAGATGTTGGAGAAGATAAGTCTGACCACGTCTTCCGGGAAGGCCTTGCTCCTGCGGGCCTCCCTCAGCAGCTCCTGGAAGAATACCTGCAGATGCTCTGGGTCACTAGGCCTGTGAGAGGGGACTGCCCACACACCTGGGGGGATCGCAGTCCTGGGGGCCCCCAGGGCCCTCCCCAACTTTACTGAATGCTTTACCTTCTTGATTTCCCATCATCCTTACAACAACCCTGGGAAAAGATAGAGAAGCTCGTGTTCTGGCCACTTTACAGATGCATAAACCAAGGCCTAAAGATTTAGGGACTTGCCAAAGGCTGGCAGTTGACAAATGTCAGAAATGGGCCCATCTTGTGTCTGTCAAGGTCCTGGACTTTGCCAGGCTCAAGATCCCTCTGCTGATGTTCAATGATTTAATGCTCCCGCCTTGGGCTCCTTGAGGAAGTGTGAAGGAGGAAGGGTGGTGAGGGTGTCAGGTGAGGGGATGACAGGCGAGGATGCTGTGTGGGACCTGGAGGGGCAGCAGGAGAGTACTTCGCTGCATGCAAGCCAGCCCGGGCACCAGGGGTGGAAGGGTATGTGGTGCTAATGGGCTAAATCCTGATTTTTGCCCCAACTTCAGCCCCTGGGATTAAAGGACTAAGGCTCCTAGGCTCAGATCCTGGATCCTAACTCTCAGCTGTGGTGAGGTGGGTGAGAAAGGAGAGCAGGGGTGGGGTAAGGAGCTCTGGGTGCTGGGCTTAGGGAGCGTGTCCTGGCCACTGGCCTGGTCTAGCAGGTGGAGGCGTGCAACGTAGGCCTGCTCTGTCTCCAGCAGCTCCTGGACAATCCTCTTCTCCTCAGGCTCCTGCAGGGGGTTTGGAGGAGAAGGAGAGAGACAGTTTTGGTCTCCTCTGATGGGGTCCTTGGACGCAGTCTCCAAAGATGTGCTGGCATCCGTGTCCACACACCTGTGGTGCGTCTAGGCTGGTGATGGGATGGCTTTTACTGAAAGAATGAGGCAAAAGTAGGCCTGTGCCAGTTCTGGGCCTAAGCCTTCAGAGGCCCAGAAGCTTCTACTTGTGTTCACTTGGGAGCCCTGGACCACCACGTCTGGAGGCCTGGCTTCCCTGATGGAGAGGAGGGCCAAGACTACACGGACAGAGAGCCAGGAGCCCAGTCACGCCCATACCCCAGCTGAGCCCAGCTTTCCCATTGTCCCTCCCATCCATGCTGAAGCCCAAACCCACAGGAGGGCTGCATTTGGAGATGGGGCCTTTGAGGAGTAACCGAGTGTCCCTGAAGTCCTAGGGTGGGGTCTTAATCCTAGGACTGGTGTCCTCCTAAGAGGAGGGAGAGGCACCATGAGAACACATGTACCCAGAAAAGGCCATCTGTATGCCAGGAAGAGAGGCTAGGCTTAACCAGAAACCAAGCCTGTCAGCACCCTGTCTTGGACTTCCAGTGTCCAGAACTGCAAGGAAATAAAGTCTGTTGTTTAAGTCACCTGGTTTGTGGCATTTTATTATGACTGCCCCAGCTAAGACAAACCAATAGAAAAACCACCCAATAGCATTCCAGTCAACCCACACAGTTGTAAGAAATTATAAATTGTATTCAGCCACTGTGTTTTGGGGTGGTTTGTTATGCAACAATTAACAACCAGAACATACCACTATGATCACCATCCCATCTTACAAATGAGGAACTTGAGGATACAAGAGCGACTTGACCAAGGTCACCCTTAGCAAGGAGAGCAGGTGGGATGTGAACCCTGGCTGTCTGGCTCCTGGGTGTACAGTATCATGCAGCCTAGACATTGAATTCCACAGACAAGGAAACTGACACCCAGAGATGGGAAGTGACCTGCCCAGGACCAGTCTAAGGGCAGGAATTAGCACTGACCTCTATTTCTATTTGGAATTGTTACCTCTCTCAGTGGGTAAGCTGAGGCTACACCTGGGAAGAGTACCAGGTTCACAAGATGCAGACTGTTCCAAGCTGTGTGGCCTTGGGCCAGTTCCTTAAGTTGTCTGGGTTTCAATTTCCTTACCTGAAAGCCTCCTTCAGTGCGGGGTACCTGAAATAATGCCAGTGTGGGGTACATAGTAGATACTTAATCAAAGGCCATTAAGCAGGGAGAATCTTGTTTCCAGTTGATAGCTAGTCACACAAGACCCCCTTCTGGGGAAGTGCTGGCCCTGGCTGGAGGAGAATTTTGCAGGAGGAGGAAGGGGCCCCCCAGCTTCCCACTTCTACCCCAGCCCTCAGGCACCTGCGTCCCTGGCTCAGAGCTGGTCCCAGGCAGGCAAGATTTCCTCCAAGCCCCGGTGGATATCTTGTTTTTCAAGGAGTTCAGGTACCTCCTGCTGACCGTCCTGGGCCCAGACCCCAGGGCCTCCTCCACTTCGGGCTTCTCCCATGGCTCTGCAGGTGGAGGAGGCCTGCGTCCAGGATGGTGGTGCTCGGCCTCCAGCCTGTGAGCTCTGGGTGCTGCCCCTGGGGCCCTGAGGAGAACAGAGCAGACCTGAAGGTTTCCTGTCTGTAGAGTAGGGAGAAGACTAGCACCTCCGGGGTGGGGATTTTGGGCTGATGAATGCAAATCGCAGGGTGTGGTGGGCCCTGAGTGTCAGGAGGCATTTGATAAATAAACTTTCCATTTCCTTCCCCAACAAATTCCTTGGGGGGAACTCCAGTCTTCAGAATGAGTCGGCTGTGGACTGTATTTTGTTCTCCAGGGAACTAAATACTTGTTTAAAATGCAATAAGGAACACCTCCTGCACACAGATGTTTTTAAGTTCCCCCAACTCAAGATCACCCTTGAGTTGTACCTGAGACATGGAGGGAAGGTGGGAGCCATGGAACTCCCTAAAGGGAGGGCAGAGCTACGAAAGCTGGAACCTTTCAGCAGGAGCTGTGCCTGCTACGCCCCTAGCGGAGGAAAAAGCCAGTCTGGGAGCAGTTTCCCTATTCCCTCTGTTCCACCATTTGCCCTTTGTAGGGCAGCTTTGTTAACCTGCACAGAGGGTGTTCAGGCCAGTTAAATTCTGTGGATAACAGCAGCCACTCTCACTAAACACATCCAATGATCTGGGCTGTGCCCTGTTCCTGTCAGTGTGGAAAGGCTTGCGGTGACTGCACATGGTAAGTACCCCTATGAGAGAGACAGGCTGGGAAAAGGAGGACCAGGCAAAAGCTCCAAAAATATATGAGAAGGTTTTCCATTACGCCCATTTTGCTGCTAAAGAAACAGAAGTACAGAGAGTATAAATAACTTGAGATAGGGGGTGGCAGAGGTAAGATTCAGATGAGGCAGGCTGGCTCCTGAACCTTTGAGCTCTAAACTGCCCCTTCTCCTTTGAGTCAAGGAAAAACAAGTCCAGAGAGTCAGTGTGACCTGCCCCAAATCACAGAGCTGGTTCATGGCAGAGAGAGGACTGGGATCCAGTCCCCAGTGGCTCCTCCTGGGCACCCCCACCCCTCTCTGGCACCCCAGTGCGGGTTCCTCAGCCCATGGAAGTAGTTAGGCTTTCTGTTCTACATTTGGTTTCAGCTTCCGTATTTTTCTCCAAGGACCCCAGGCCAGCTTCTGTTTCCTCTTCACCCCTCAGTTTCAGATCAGCTGAGGCCCTGGAAGATCTCACAAGAAAGCCCACGCCAAGGCAGCTGGCAAGGGACTCCTCACAAAAGCCGTGACTCTCATCTTCCTGACAAGACCTCCTCTGCCCCAACCTGGTCTGAGGGGCTGCCTCCTCCTGCCAGAGGTGTTGTCTGGGCAGAGCACACATGCTGGGGATCTCCACTGGGCATGCCTGACGTATTGGGTGAGGAGGTGCCATCTCCCTACACCCAGGGGTGGGTGGGCTAGGAAGGTGGCACCTGAGCTGTCCTCGGTGCTGAACAGAAAGCGCTTGGCCAAGAGCCTCGGAAGAGGCAGGGAATTAAACTGCCCTTCTAGGTCCCCATCGGTGCCACCTCCACCGTGAAGGCCACAGCAGGCTCTGTCTCTCTGAGTGCCCTCAGCACAGTGTCTGGGCCCCTCCCAGGATATTTACTCTTCATGACCTGGTATCACAGTAATTCTTGAACTTAGCATCTAGAGGCAGAGATCTTCCCAGCAGGGCATTCTGTAGGCTCCGGCATCTGCTAAAGTTCCTGTGTGATGCTGTGCCGTGCCATCCACACGGCTTCAGGGCTGAGGCACTCCCTTCCACACACACACACAGACACACACCCCAGCCAGGCGCCGGTACTATGGTGGCTGATGAGGGTTGCCTGGGTCCTTCTCTGGGAATTGCCTGCCTCACTCAAGTTCAAGTCCACATCCACTGACCAGTCCACGTGGAGGTACAAAAACTCAGCCCTTTGCTCCACTGGAACAACCTCATGAGGGGTATCGAGCGTCAGATCTCCCTGGTCAGGCTGCGGCCTCTGCTGCCAGCGCACGGCAGTGCGACCCCTTCCTCTGCCCAGGGCTGCGTCCCTCACCCCCACAGGTGCTGTTCCCTAAACTCTCCCCAGTAAACCTGAAGCAAATCTACCTCAGAGTCTATTTCCAGATAACCCTACCTATGACAGTCCCCAACACAGTCCTGGGCTTAAGAAAAATGCCGGCAGAGTGGATTAATATCACACACACCACACACACACACACACACATCCCTGCTAGGGCCACCAGTGACCTTTGTCCATCTAGCCCAGCCTTTTCCTTTCAGATGGAGGTCCCTGCATTGCCTCATTGCCCATGAACTTAAAGCACTTAAAGCTTTCCTACCTCTCTGTGCCTCTACTACCTCATCTTTAAGATGGAAATAGGCTGTTTGGTGATTAAATGAAATAAGTAACAAAACGCACTTAGAACAATGTCCCATAGGAAGCTGATCCTACACCCTGGTTTGCCTGATATAGTCTCAGCTTTTCCTACTGCTCCTTCCCAACTCCTGCGAAAAAAAATTTAATGGCATCCACTTTCAGTTTCAATTGTGTCTTGGTTTGAATTATAAATTATATGGGCAACCTACTCATAAGGAGTACATGCTTGGTAAGTATTAGCTATTATTTCTCCTGGAGGGGTAATGGGTGGAGTCATGCAGCCCAAACCCTGCATTTGGTCCACCCACACTCACTCATAATTACATGCATGTCTGCACTCTCCCCAACCCACCAACACACACACTCTCCACCCCCACCCCCCCCGCCCAGCTCCTGGTGCCCCATTAACACTCCTATGCTTGAAGGAACCGTGGCCGAGGGGCATGGCTACTGCCCAGATAGGATGAGGTGTCCAGGACAGGACGCAGAGAGAGCACTGCTCCTTGTGAGAACCCAGGTGGCCCTGGACCAGGTCCTCAGCCTCGAGACTGGGAGGGTCTGGGCTGCCAGGGTGTGCAGGGGAGCTAGAGGGAGGCTGCCAGGCAGCAGGGCCACCCTTCCCACCCCCACCACCTGGTACCTGCTGTTCTCAAACACAGCTACCAGACTGGACACAGATGCCGGCTTCTCCTCACTTGCCCCATCCATCCTGCAGGGCTCCAAGGCGGCCCTCAGCTGCCCCTGAAGCAGGGAGGGAGGCTTCCAGCCAGTGGACTCAGCACCCGCACCCAGGGTCACCAGGGCTAAGGCGTTCTGGGATCTGCTCTCTCTTTCCGGAGGGATCTGCAGGCCTGCTCCCGGCTTCAGAGTGCGGAAAGAGGAAGTGGTCCCAGAGCTACAACCCTGAAGGGGAAAGGCCTGTGCTCCCTGCTGAGGGAGGAGCCTACTCAAGCCTCACCCCTCCCTCCAAGGGCTGACCTTTCACTCCTGCAGACCCTCGGTGCCAGAAGTCACTGACGGGGCAGTGAGGCTGGGCCCAGAGGTACTTTCTGGAGCTGGGCCCTTGGCTGGCTTCTTGGCCCGAGCAACTCTGGCCACTCACTTTCTCTCACAAGGACCAGTGGATTTTGCCTGGTCTTTTCTCAACTTCTTTGCTGCATCTGACCTGAATCACTATTGTAAGGAAATAGCTTTTTAAATTAAAAATAAATCACAGACCCAATAAGGGCTGGCAGGGAGGAGTACATGTTAACAGCTGTTTTCTCCACCTTGTTGCCCCAGGGGAGGGAGGCTTCCTCTCTGAAACGCTGATGAGAATAATAGCTAACTTATTCTTTTTAGTGCTAGGCTAGCATTTCCTCATTTAATCCCACAACAGCTTTATGAAGTGTGTCCTATTACTATCCCCATTTTACAGAAGAAAAAACTGAGGATCAGAGAGGTTAAGAAACTTGCACAAAATCACCCAGTAACAGCACAAAAGAAGTCAGATTTCCAGAGCATAAGTGAGCAATTCCAGCAAAGATTTGGTTGGGATCCTGGGTGACCACGTTCTCGCCATTCCATGTCAGGCTTCCCGTTTCCCCGCACGATGGTTGTCTTGCTGACCCCTCTTCCACCACTTGGTCTCCCAGCCCTTCCAGAATAAATGGCCACCGCCGCTGTTCTTATTCAAGCCTCACAGGTCCTCCAGGGCTCTCCCACTGGGTTTTGGTTTTGCTCATTCTGTATCAGGGCCCTCCGCTGAAGCTGGTCTTTGTCCTAGAGTGTAGGGACTGAGCCGCCATCATCTCGGTGCTTGAAGCGCCTGGCCCGGCTTCACGCTTCAGCACCTGCGAACCACTGGGGCCTCATGCGCCCAACAGCCGCGCTCTCTCCGCTTCGCTTGAGCAATTTCTTTGAGCAGATGCCTGGTTCCTTCCCCGGGCCCTAAATCTCACTAATCCTCCTCACTTTATGTTTCTAGCTTTATTATGGATAATTTAAAACATATGCAAAAATAGAATAATATAATACACCCCTATGAACCCATAATCCAGACCCAACAACTGTAACACATGGCCAGTTCTGCTCCATCTGTTACCACATTCACTCCCCCTTCCCGTATAATTTTGAACTGAATCCCAAATATCAGATGATTTCACCCATAAATATTTTGCTGAGTATCTAAAAGATAAGGACATATATGCATATATATATACTCATATATTCATATAGTGGCAATACTCTATATATGCACACATATACATGTACATACATTTCATGTTATATATATGCACATGCATATATATGAAACAGTATTACCATTTTCATATCCCCAACAGATACTTAGCAATAATACCTTAACATAATAAAATATCCAGCCAGCCAATTCCACATCAAGTCATCTGCTATGGACTGAAGTGTGTCCTCTCCAAATTTATATATTGATGCCCTAACCCTTACTGTGGCTGTATTTGGAAATAGGTCCTGTAGGAGGTAACTAAGGTTAAATGAGGTCATAAAAGTGGGGTCCTCTTAGTCTGGGGAAAGGAAATCCCGGGGCAAAGTACCTCTAAAAACCGGAATCAGTCAAAGGGAGAAATAAAGTTTAAAATGTTTATTGCTCACAAACTCCAGTCGGGGCCCCTCTCTCTTCCCTGCTCTAGCAGAAACAAAACCAACCCTCCCCCTCACCTCTAAGGTATGAATAAGCCCTCTGTTGCCCAGGTAATCACCCATTGATATGGAGATGGACTTCTCTCCACCCCTGAGGAATGATACAAATGCCCTAAAGCCATACTTCCTTCCACTTCTGAATGCCTATTGATATACAGATGTACTACAGCCAAGTGAGATATTCTGGAAATGTTACAATTTTACCCACAGGTCCTAATCCGACAGCGTTTGTGGCCTTTACAAGAAGAGGAAGACTCCTCTGTCTCTACAACCCCTCCATTCCCATACTCACACACACTCCCAGGAAAGGCCATGTGAGGATACGTGGCCATCCACAGCCGGGAAGAGAGGCCTCATTAGAAATGGAGCCCTGCCAGACTTTGATCTGGGACTTTTAGCCTCCAGAACTGTGAGAAATAAATTTGTTTTTTTGTTTTTTAAATTAATTAATTCATTTATTTTTTATTTTGGTATCATTAATCTACAATTACATATGCAACATTATGTGATTTCTGTTGTCTTTAAGCCTCCCAATCTGTGAAATTTTGTGATGGCAGCCTGAGCAGACTAATTCACTATCATTTTAAAACATCAGAATCCAAATAAGGTCCACATGTTATAATGATGTGATTGGATTCATCCTTAAAGGCCATTTCTTCCTGGATGGCCTCCGAGGCCCTGGGAGGTCCCTCTCCTTGATGCTCTGTAAGCCCTAGGAGAGGAAACGCCGGGGCAAAATACCTCTAAAAACTGAAATCAGTCAAAGGGAGAAATAACATTTAAAATCTATTTATTCCTTACAAACTGCAGTCCGGGGCCGTTTCTCTCTCCTGCTCCTGCAGAAGCAAAACCGGCCCTCCCTCACCTCTCAGGTACAGAGAAGCCCTCCTGGCCCAGGTAATTACCCACTGATATGGAGATGAACTTCTGTCCACCCCTGAGGAATGATGCAAATACACTAAAGCCATACTTCTTTTTCCCCTCTGAACGCCTATTGATATGTAGACGTACTAAAGCCAGGCGAGGAGATATTCTGGAAATATTACAATTTTACCCACATGCTCCTTCCGCTTACCTGCAGTGCCCTGTTTCTTCTGCCTCCCACCAACCCACGCTGGCTCCCGCAGACAGGGCCTGGGCACAGGCATTATTACCTGACCGCTCCGAGCCCAGCCCAGGATCCTGAACACAGACTAGGAAGAAGAGCAGGGAGTCCAGCATATCTGGGTGTCCAGGAACGGGGGAATGGTAGGACATGGGTCTGAGGGGACCTCCGGAGCCTGGCCCTGGCAAGCTTTGTCTGCTGAGCTGAGGTGCTTGCGAACCAAGGGGAGTGGGTACAGGGTTTTAAGAGGGGGAACTTCTGATCTGATGGGCATGAACACATCTCCCTCTTAGTTGGGGTGAATTCTCCATTTTGGGGCTTTTGGGGTCCTTGGCATAGATAAGCCTCATGGTATCTCTTGGTTTCTCTGCTTTCAAGCATTAAGGAAGATGGAAGAGGTCAGGTCCCTGCAGCTTGGAGAGGGGGAAAGAGGGAGGGGCGCCTAAGCAGGGACTGAGGGACTGGGCAGCCACATGGCCGGCTGGAGAGAAGCTCTGCCCCATGCAGTGGTGGCTCTGTGTGCAGACTGGGGCACCCAGAGGGCCTCTCTCTGGCAGCCCTGGGGTGGCATAGGGCATTGGGGGTTGCCACAGAAGTGTCAGAAACTGGGAGCTAGATGCTGCATGTGCATGTGTGGGTAGTTTGTATATGTAATATGCACACGTGTGTGCATGTGTTTGTGTGATGTGTATGTTGTATGTAGTATATCAGGTGTCTTGTGTGTGGCATGTGTGGTGTGTACATGTGTATAAATGGTACGCATATGTATGTGGTGTGTGTGTGTGTGTGTGTGTGTGTGTGTGTGTGTGTGTGTGTGTGGAGAGAATCTCCATGGGGTTGTGAGAGTGTAGCTTTTTCAGGGGAGAGTGAGGACTCCCCAGAGGAGCATTTATCCCCAGTAAGCCAAAAGCCAAAGGCACAGGAGGGGACAGGCTGACGTGTTCCCAAGGCTCCCCCTTGCCTCCAACCCGACCCCCAGGCTCAGCCAAGCACAGCACCTGCTGAGAGCTAATGGCCTGTGACAGACAGGCCTCTGAGCGCCGTGACAGGCTCCAGGGAGGATGCAGGCAGCCAGCTGAAACCTGCTCCTGCAGCTGGTGCGGCCCTTGCCACCCCTCCCCATGCTGCCTCCCAGCCCCCACTCCCCACACCCCCGAGTCCCCTACCCTGCTACTGGCCTTCAGGAGGCCCTGGCTGGGGGCTGTCTAGGTGGCATGTGGTGGGCCCAGGCCACACCACCTGTGCCCATGGGGGTGCTGAGGCTGCATCTCTAGTTCCTGACCAGGAGAGAGGCAGCTGAAAAAATAACTTCCCTCCATAGACCAGTCTGGCTTGTCCCCTCCCGCAAAAGCCAGAATTTTCCCACTCTGTCCCTTGCTGGAAACCCCGCCGTTTTCTGAGGCTTTCTTCTGGGAGGGCTTGGTGCCGTGTGCCCCTTCAGTGGGTGTGGGTGCCAGGCCTCACGGGGCCATCTGCCTTCATGCTCTTCACCTTTTCCAGGAAGATTCCTGATTTGGGGCTGCTGTGTACCCCTGCCCTTTGTGGTCTGGGCGTTTCTAAATTTTATTGTCAGTCGGCAAGATGTAATTATTCAGAGCCATTCAGCACTGTGAGGGAGGCCAAACCAACCCCCCTAACGTGTGCTAGCCGAGGGCTGGCTGCCAGGTGGAGAGGCTGCCCTGAGGGTGCAGAGATGGCTGAAACACAAAGACAGCGAACGTGTGTCAGCCTTGACGTGGGTGGCCTGGAGGGCGTCAGGGAAGAACATAAACAGCTCTTTCTTCTTCGGCGTGTGAACTATCTAGTTTCAAAGTTGGCATTCTCGGGGATTGGGTAGGGCTTGTGCCAGGCCTTGGCACCCACCTCGCTATTCAGGGAGGACTCAAGGTCACCAGAGGCAGACAGCAGGTGGGGCCCAATGTGCAGGAGGCATGAGATATGCCTGGGGGAGGCTGGATGGGGGCAGAGGGGGAATTGTGTTTCTGGGGGAGGAGAAGGGAGAAGGCAGAGCCAGGGCTGGGGTCTGGGCAGGGAAGCGCCAGAAGGCAGGCAGCAAGGCCAGGCCAGAGCCCAGGAATGGTGCCAGGCCGTGCCTGAGAAGGCACCCAGAGTGCGAGCACATGGCCAGCGTGTGGGCCTTACCCCCCGGGTCAGGCTCCTTTTATCTCCACATAGCTGTGGGCCTTTCTCGGGACTGCTGGGCTCCCCCCAAGCAGCTCAGTGAGAAACACGAGCAGTCTGGAGAGAGTCAGCAGGTTTCCAGGTGGAGAAAGAGAGCAATCTGCGCCCGCACAGCCAGCTGCCCTGCTCACGAGGGACTCTGCTCACACGGCCCACCTGCAAACCTGAGCTGCCTCTTCCCGTCTTCCTGCCCAAGAGCAGGAGCTCCTCTCTGCCTGTGACTCTGCCATTAATGCACCTGCTCTGCTCCTAAGCTGCTCTTCGCCTATTTCCGGGAGAGCTGCTCTAAAACCAGTCACACTGAAGGCCACCAAAATCCACTTCTGCTGCCAAAGAGCCACCTGATCCCTCCCTTTCTCCCTTTCCTTCTTTCCTTTCAACAAATAGTCCCTGTGCTAGGAACTTGGGAAAACAGGACAAACAAGGTTCTTAATTCTTAACTGAGAACTAACGAGGACCTTATGAGACCCTGAGAGGACAGGACCTTGGCTTTTGTCCCTGTGTCCCCAGAAGTTAGTACAGTGCCTGTCACATGGTAGGCCCTCCACAAATCCTGTCTGAGTGGGGAGCTGGACACATAGGAAGGGCTGTGGAAAGTGTAGGGTTCTCTTTTCCCCAACTTCTGCCTCTCTGAGCCTGGCTTTTGGTCTCCCCTGCCACACTGCACGCCCTGACCAGGTTCTGTTAAGCCCTGACCCTGCGTCCCCTTCTTCCTGGGGGTCTTGTGCACAGGAATTTTCCTCCCATCTCAGGGCTCAGGGCTGTGATGTGAGGGAGCCACTGCCCTCCCCCATCACATTCCCAGTCCCCCTCTGGATAGGAAAGAAAACCAGCTGAATTTCCACTACTCCTGCCTCAGTTTCCCCACTCTTTTCAAAGGCCACCTTCCTCTGGTTTACATTAGGGCTTTATCTAGTTTATGTCTCACTGGGTGCCATAGCCAAGGACCAAACTCCCTGAACTCATTTCCACCACTATCCCTCTCTCACTCTGCTTTGGGCACTTGGCCTCCTCTCTGCTCTCCAACGTGACAGACTCCTACCTCAGGGCCTTTGCACTTGCCATTCTGCTTATCTAGAATTCTCTTCCACCAGACAGATAGGTGCATGGCTCACTCTCTTGCCTCCTTCAAATCTTTGCTTAAATGTCACCTTCTCACCAAGGCCTTTGCTTACCTGTACGTATTCCCCAAATTGCAACACCACATACTCCCAGCACCCAACCTCGCTTTATTTTTCTCATTTCTTTCCTTTCTATTGATTTCTTTATTATGTTTATTGTCTGTCTCCCCCACCAAAATGTCCGCTCCATGAAGACAGGCATTCTTGTCTATTTTGCTTACTGCTACAGCCCCAGCATCTACACTAGTGCCTGGCATGTGGTAGACGCTCAATAAATATCAGCTAAAAGAACCAAAGGAAATTTTTGCTCTCTGTTTCTCCTGAGCTCTCACGGGGCAGAAGCTCCAGGGTGCCCACCTTCACCGTGAGCCGCAGTTCATCCTGCCTCTGGTCCTGCTGGAACCCCAGCCCGTTTCTCAGACAAGCTGTAGCTGGGGTGGGGGTGAGCAAGCCACGCCTCCCTCACTGCCGTGTTGCTTGATTAGAGGCTGGAATGGGAATTACAACCTGCCCGTGTAAGAAAACTTCATGCTGCATGTGATTTTCACCCAATCCAAGGTAAAAGCACCTTAAATAGTGCCTTCCTGGAAAAAAAGAAAAAAAGCTGCACACTAGAATCATTTCTAGAGCTTCTCTAAGACATTTTAATTTTCAGACTCCATCCCCAGAGATTCTCAGTCCACCATCTGGGCTGGGGACTGGGCTTTCTTTAACTCCCTTAGTGATTCTAATGTTCATCCAGGATTGAGAGTCAGGGGTTCAGGCAATGTCCTAGCCAGCCTCTGGTGTCCCAGGATGTCCTAAGTCCTCTTGAGCATCTGGAGTGAGCACAGGTGCCCCAAGATGCTAAATCTGGTTCCTCCAACTAGGGGCTAGTGGGTGTGCATGGATATCCTTCAGCTCACCCAGCAAGTAACTGTCCACACACACACACAGCTCCCCTGAAGCTGTGAAGTAAAGGCTTGGCGCAGTGGTGTGCTGGAGTGAGCTCCTACTGGCTTGCAGAAGTCAGCTGTGCACATCTCTTCCCAGCGCCACTCTCAGTGACATGACATCAGCAGCTTGAAGTCAGCCATGGTGAGAGTATTTCCACCACATGAATCAGCAGGTTCTACAAATTAGAATTTTTCTCCCTAGAGACAAAGTTATTAAGCTTACCAGCACCCCTGCATATAAGGATTAAGACTGCTAATGGCTGGTAGTGAAGCAATGGAGAAGGAAGGAGTTTCATTTTCTAGTTATGTAAGAATTCACGTGAATGTGTGCAGTAGACATTTCGACGGCACCTTTAGAGCCCCTAGATAGCCACTAAGAGGAAAAAACAAGGATCTTAGTCCTGGGATGTTTTTTTTCTTAGTTAAGGAATAATGGCCATACAATAGAATGCCCAGATTGTTAAGGGTGCAGTTTAGTGAGCTTTGGCTAGTGTATCCACTCAGTAACCACACTTTCCCCCACCAGAAAGTTCCTCTTGCTATTTCCTCCATCATAGGCAACCACTGTTTGATTTTTATTCTCACAGATTAATTTTAGAACATTATACAAATGGAACTGTACAGCAGGTCCTCTTTTATGTCCGGATTATTTCACACAGAACAATGCTTTTGAGGCTCACCCATGCTGTGGCCCATATCAATAGCTCACTCCTTTCAGCGCTGAATAGTCTCCCATTGATGGTAGCATCTCAATCCCCAAACTCACCCAGACTCTGGACAAGGGCCCATTCATGACTGATTTTTACCAACTGCTGCAGAAGAAAACTGCTTCCCACCTTTTAGGACAAACAGACTTCGGGTGCAAGAGACTTAGTCAGAAACACTTTCTCCGCCAAGAGGAAAATGACAGAGCAGAACACAAACGAGGCAATTGACTGCGTGACACCAGGTGAGTGCTGCACGTGGAGGCCCCATGTCTCCTCTTCACTCTTGCAAGCTTCCTCCCAAGGCCATGGGTCCTCTCCGTCCCAAAGTTTTCTTCTACGTTTCTCTCGGAAGGCCTAGTGATTCTTCATGTCTATTAATTTCTGGGGACCTGCACAGAATCCATGCCAGATTCCCCGAGATGATAACAGTTACCAGTTACCTTCTTTTAGCATCTTAGGACAAGAGGGGTTTCCTGAATTGAGTGGTTCGATCTTGGCACAGTACTCTGCTCCCTTGATTCAGAGAGTCCCCCGGGCCAGGAATTGGTGGGCTGGCACCAGCTAGTGAGAAGCCCCCATTACGTCTTGGGCAGAAGCAGTTCCACACTAGCAAGGTAACCTGTTTTGTACAGAAACTGGTTAGATTGTACAAACAAAGCACTACCCACAAAGAAGGGAGTGATGGGAGGCTGGGAAAATATTCAAAGCAATGGAGAAAATTGTCGGATCCAAAGATGAGGCTTTCCTCCTGCACGTTTTGGCGCTAGTAACAGACAACATTTATTGAGTGGTGGCTCTGCCACATTCCTTATCCCCAGTTCTTATCGCACACCTGGGGAAACTGATGCTCAGAGAAGCTCTCAGGGGCACACAGCAATGCCAGGATTCAGAGCCAGACACCTTTGACTCCAGATCGCCCATTTCCTTCACGCAGTAGGCTGTTTCTAAGAAGTCAGCAACTGCGGAGCTCCCGAGGCTGAAGGTGGTCTACAGAGAGTGTAAATCGCAGGGGGGCAGTGATGACCCTTTAAAGAGGTAAGAAGGAATGAAGGAATGAAGGAGGAATACCGGAGTGAGCCTGGCATTAGGCTGTCCCTCTGGCTCACATGTGCATGGTGCCTGCCTCAGGAGCCATTAGTAGATGTGGGCTGCTAGGAACATGCCATGGCTGCTGAAATCTTGCTCTCTTCACAAACCATGCATCTAGCAGGACTTCGTGCCAGCAACACCCTTGAAGTGACTGGCCTGTCTGAGAGCAGATGCTGGAGGCCTAGTGTCATTGCACAAAACAGGTTACCTTGCTAGTGTGGAACTGCTTCTAGTGTCATTGTTCCAGACACCTGTCCATTCTCTGTCTGACCTCTGGTTAAGATTGTGGCATGTCACACTCAGGCAGATCTGGATCTGAATCCTGGCTATGCCTCTAGTTAGATGTTTGACACTGGGCAAGTTACTTAACCTCTCTGGGTCTCTGTTTCTTCACCTGTGGAGTGAGGATAGTTATTGCAGCCCTGGCCTCATAGTGTAATAATAAATGAAGTTAATGTCTGTAAAGGCAGTAGCATCCACATTAACCCTACCCAGGAATTCAGGACAGAAGGCAGACCAGTGCTCCCACCACCTGCCCCACACCCCAGGCAAGCAGGTGAACAGAAGCAGCAGCCTTTGGTCTCACTCAGAACTAATAAACAGGGAGCTTAGCTCCAGACAAGCCCATCTTCTTTACACCAATCTTCTTCTCTTCCTCTCTGACACCTGGTGTGCCCTGCACCTCACCAGGTGAGGTCTGAACTCTCATGTTGACCTTGGCATTCCCTCAGATTCACTCCTGACCTGGTTAGTATGATGTCAACCTAGTTGCTATAGTGGGTACTTACCATTTTGTATTCTCTTTTCATTGTAACATTAGCTCCCTACAGGATTTCAGGGATTGGTGATCTAAATACTTGGCAATTCTCAAGGTCTATGAGAGTCTTATTTCCTGTTAATTTTCTGCTATTTGTTTGATCTATTTTGGGGCATATGAATCTGCACGAACTTTTCATTCTGTAAGTGGTGCTGCCAAAACAACTTGTTTACAATTTTAAAAAGTATTTTTGCTTATTCATTTATTTTCTAGGAACCATGTGGTAGGTTCCTATCATGTGTCAGGGACTGTGCCAGCCATGAACAGGGCAGTCTCTACTCTCAAGGAACTTGCAGTCTAACAAAGGGAGACTGAGAAGAAAGCAGGCAGCACAGAGCAGTGTTAAGTGCTGTGGGGTGGTAACTGCAGAGGGTAATGTGACCACAGGGGGGCACTAACCCCAGCTCAGAGCTAACTGCTCTATGCCTCTAATAACAGATTGCTAGGTTACTTAGCAGAGTGACAGCTAAGCAAGTTTCTTTCATTCAATCATTTCAGCAAGTACACTTTTCATTTCTAGATTTCACTTCATCTGTTTGATTCATTTTCAAATATACCTATTCTTCTTTCACAGTGCCCTTTTCTTTAGTATTTTCTATTTTTTATCTTTGCCTTCATTTGAAAACTACGTTTTCCCCCTTAACATTTCTTTCAGGTTGCCTTATTCCATCAAATTCCTGGAAGAATTAATCCCATTTTGCCCAGTCTCATAATGGAATCTTATTGAGTGGCTTATACTTTCTTCTTATTGTGAGGATTTTTTTTCTTCCTCTTGGTGTCCCTGGGAGCCCTGGGTTGTGGAAATACAGTTTTGGTGATTCCACATTTGCTTCTGCTCTGTTTCCTAGGGGTCTAACTGCTTTAACTGACCTATTTTTCAAAACTTTCTATGTTCAATGAAATTGTTCAATCACTTAAAATCAATGTACCGAACACTAACTATATGCACATCCCACCGTATTTGGTGCTGAGGAAGATACAAAATAATGCAAGACAACACAGTGCCTTACATGGAACCATAGTCTGAAAGGACCAAATAAACACAAAAAGTTAGGTGACCATGTAAGGCAGAGTGAAATACCCACGATGAACACAGTCAAGCTCAGAAGGAGTAACAGCTGAAAAACAGGGAAGAGAAAAATGGGGAGGAAAAGCCTAGAGGAGGAGAAGGTTTGTGTGAGGAAGTTTCAGAAGGAAGGTGAGGTAAACCCTCATCCCCAACCCCAAAACTGGAAACCTGACTTCTTCCGGGTGGAAACTTATTATGGTGATTTAATGTTAGATGAGGCAGTGGGTGAACTTGACTTTAAGGTCCCAGTTAAGAAAGCTAAATCAGAATCCAGGTAAAAGGAAATCCTTCAAGTGTCCTGGGGGTGGGAGGTGAGTTTGATGAAAGTTGTGTTGGAAGAGGGAAACAGAGTAACTTGAAAGGGCTAGCAGGCTTTGTAGTGATTCAGAACAGAACAAACCTGGGTTAGGGAGGCCAAGCAGAGGGAGATACGTAGGGAGGGAGGTAGACCCTCGGAGGGAGCAGGATTCGGATGTGGAAAATGTATAGAGTATTTGGTGTCAGGAGTGGCAAGGAGGGAGGTGGATTTTTAGGGGACAATGGAGGAAGGGAATCAGGAAGGGCAGACTGCAGGAAACCTGGACTAAGGGGTCAGAAGGCAGATGTCTATTCTGAACAACTTTCTCACAAGGAACATAGGATAAGCAGGGGTAAAGGGACCAGGCCCCCCATTGCTTCATCCCTGCAGACTCTAGAATACCCAATTCCTTTCCTTTCTGTTTTAACAGAAACTTTTCTTTAGCACCCGCACAAACAGCAGGGCACTGTTCTAGGCGTTGGTGCAGTGAGTGGGCACATTTACAAATACAGCACTAGCTGTAACAAATTCTTTCTTTCCTCACAGGATTGCTGGGAGGATCACACACTTAACACGTTGCAAAGCACTTTAAAAAGTGACACACGGTAAGTGCGATTTAAGGGCCAGTTATTACTCATTTTCATTAACGAAGATTAGACTTTTGGTGCCTAGCACAGGGCCTAAATATGCTGACACTGATTAAACCCTCATCCTCTAGTGAGGGAGATACGCAAGTACTTTACGACAAAACCCACTTTCTAACCGTAGGCTCTAAGGGAGGTTCGCGAAGGTTCAACTGCAAAGGAGGGTGACCACTGCCGCTGAGGGGCGACCGGATTTGGCCCGGTAAGAGAGGAAAAGGGTAAGATGAAGGGCTCAGCCCGCCGCATGGGATCCAGGCCGCAAAGGGGCGGGCACAGAACTGCAGAGAAAACTCCCCAGGCCGGGGAGGGGGTTTGGAAGCGCCTGAGAGCATATTGGGGGCGTCTGGCTTGCAGAGTCACGGAGCCCCGGCCGGAAGCTCTCGGGGGCTCCCGGAGGAGCGCCCGGCCTGCAGCGGCCTCCACAGTCCACGAGCCCATGGCTCGGGAGGCCAGCCACCACTGCCCCCTGCCACGTTAGGTCCGGCCACCACCCAGCCCCGGGAGCCACACACACGCAGGGTACACTCCTCCACGCCACACTGCCGCACTCCCCCGCGGGGGTGAGTGGTGCGTCCAGGCCCCGCCCCTGACGCCACGAGGGGCGGGACGCCCTCCGTCACGTGACGGGGAGTGACCTCGCCGCCTGGCGCCATGGGGGCTTCGGACCCGGAAGTGGCGCCCTGGGCTCGCGGCGGCGCCGCGGGGATGGCGGGAGCAGGAGCAGGAGCCGGAGCTCGCGGCGGAGCGGCGGCGGGGGTCGAGGCCCGGGCTCGCGACCCGCCGCCCGCGCACCGCGCACATCCGCGCCATCCTCGGCCTGCGGCGCAGCCCTCGGCCCGCAGGATGGACGGCGCGCCCGGGGGCCTGGGCTCCGGGGACAACGCCCCGACCACCGAGGCCCTTTTCGTGGCGTTGGGTGCGGGCGTGACGGCGCTCAGTCACCCGCTGCTCTACGTGAAGCTGCTCATTCAGGTGGGAGGCTCGGGCTCCTTGGGGAGGTGGGGGACGGATGTGACAGGCCGGGATCTGGAGGAAGATGGGGGCGGAGGAGTCGATGGCGTCGAATTTGGGGAGAGGGGCGGAGACGACATATTTGATGGGTCGAAGGAGTGGGAGAGGAGGAAAGCATTGAAGGGTATACGGATGCAGGGGGCACGGTCTAAGGGTGCAGGAGAGGGCTTAAGGGGTAGGAGCGCCAAATTTGGGCGAAGATTTGGAACGAGATTTTGGGTATGCAGATTTGAGGGCGATAGGATGGATGGGTTTAGGGGATGAAGGAATGGAGGCGATGAACTTGGAGTAGTAGGGAAAGGGCAGCGTTTTCGGGTGAGTAAAGAAGCAACAGAATTGGGAAAGGAGCAAGACTTTTTCGTGAAGAGGGGGAAGGAGGATTGAGGGCCACTGCAAAATATTTAGAAGATAAGGAGTATATATTAACGTACAGGGGAGCAAGAATTCTGAGAGAGGTGAATATAAAGCGGCTTGGGAGGACAAAAGACTGGGGGCCAGGGCCAGAAATTTAGGAGAAAAGAGAGGGCATCAGACTCGGGCGAAGGGGGCGCGACAGTTGGATTTAATGGTGTCGGAATTTTGTAGAAGACGGGGATGGTGAAGGATAGAAGGGTAGAGGTATCGGTTTGCTGTAGATGGGGGCTCGGGATTTGATGGCGACGGCAGATTTGGTGGGAGGTGGGGACGGGGTGACGCGTTTTGGGTGAGGGGAAAAGCTAGAGCGACGCAATGGGGGAGGAGAGTGGTGGCGATTTGGAGAGGGGAGCGAGGAGGCTTTTGGGGGAAAGGGATGACGCACTTGGAGGAGAAAATGGAAGGCACGGTTGGGGTCTGGAGATGGGAATGCAGCAGCCCTTGCATTGGCGGGAATGGGCTGAAGGGGTTATGGGAGTATTGGAATTGGACAGAAGGGGCAGTTGGGATAAGGGTTGGCAGGATAGGTAGAGGCTGGCAGAAACTGAAGCCAAGGTGGGGATATTTTTGGAATGGAGCTATGCAGGGGCATTTGGCATACTTGGTGGTAGCCAGCAGTGTCTTGCAGATGAAGTGGGCTGCTTGAGAAAGAGAGATTGAATTGGAAGGAGGTGGGGTGGAGGACGTAGTTTGGAAAATGAGGTGGGAGTGACTGACATGGGCACTGTTTAGTTGGTGATGGTTCCGGCTTGGACTGATATTTGAAAATTGGCCTAGAATTTTCCAGTTAAGAAGAGTTGGGGGTGGGGGTTAAAAATTGAGGTGGATATTCAACCAAAATTTGAGGTTTGATTTGAGCTGAGGCAAATGGATGTCAGATTTAGTGTCTTTATAGTTGGACCGAGAGGGTGGGAGATAACGATTGGAATGAGAGGGACTCCAGTGGAAGTAATTGAAATCTCAGGTCTGAGGAGTGTGACCAGGAATATGATAAGGAAGGAGGAGATTCAGCCAGGGACATGAGAGTGCCTGACTAGAACCTGATTATGACTGAGATTTGGAAATGGCTGATGGGGGAAGGTCAAGTCTGGTATACGGTTGTGATTTGGGAGTCAGGGCTGCTTTACTTTTGGAATTAGCATTTGTATGTACAGCAGTGGAGGTTTGGGAGAGAAACTGGGGCTTTGAAACTGGTGATCCTTGGGAAGTAGGGGTTCTGGGAGCTAAGTTTTTGGCTAGTGGAGTGGGATTCGTAGGGCTGGGTTCTTAGGGTGGCAGATAGGAGGGGTCTGTGGAATGGAGGATGCTGGCACATAAGGAGTGGGGGCCGCATGTGAAGGAAACTGTAAGTGGCTTCATCATTTGGACCATGGTAGATTTGGTGTAAGAGTGATTTGAAGAGAGAATTGGCATGAGGAAGACCAAAGGGTGAGAAGAACTGAATGGTGGGTAGGTAAGGATGGGTGAGCCCAGTTAGGGTGACAGAGGTGGCCTATCCAATTTGAATCCATCTGGTGCTGAGTGGAACATATTTTGGGGAGAAGTCTTAACAGGCATAGCTTGGGAATCTGATTTAACATTTTGTAAAAAGGAAAATCCCAGTTTGGGGTGGGTGGCAGATTTGGGGGTTGTCTAGATGAGGTGAATTAGAATGCAGTGCCTCAGATCAGGGCTGGCGGGTGTTAAGTTTCAGGAGTTGAAGATTTGAGGATGATTAACTGGCTCTGCCAGTATCTAATACAGAGCTTCAGCTTTGGCTGTGGTAAGGACTTGGGCTAATAGATTTGGGGATGAAATTGGGTGAGTATGACCTGGACATAAATCATAAAAATTTGAGGGTGAAGGGAAGAGGGGTGAGATACCATTGTGCCTATGGTAACACAGATGAAAGTTTAAAAAATACATTCCACAGATTTGGAGCTATGAGGATAGGGGTGAAGGGAAGAGGGGTGAGATGCCATTGTGCCTATGGTAACACAGATGAAAGTTTAAAAAATACATTCCACAGGTTTGGAGCTATGAGGATAGGGGTGAAGACAAATAGATTTCACCTTAAGGGTGAAACTGGAATTGATGGAACTCCCAAATTGTGATTAGACTGGGTAAGACAGCAAAAGAGCAGAAGCTCAGACTTGGAATCGAGGGTATAAAGGGAATCTGCCTGTAGAAGAGAATAAAATCTAAACAAAACTTAGACCCTTGAGGCTTTCAGCTCAGAAGGGGAAAGGTCTAGAAGG
>JAVSCE010012291.1:0-32123 GCA_032199065.1 Smutsia gigantea
ATTTTTAAAAGAACTAAGGAGGTAGAAAATCTTAAATATCTAATTTTCCTTACCAAAGAGATTTCAAAAAGATGGGTGCTTAGTCTGTTTTATTTTTCAGCTGGTGTATTCACCAGAGCTCAACAAAAGTCTTCTTTGTTTTTAATGTGCAAATGTAGAAATTGTATTTTCTGAAAAGAACAGTTTAATTCCATGAATAATCTCTATTGGGTTATTATGTTGAGCAGCAATTTTAATTTATCAAGTTAAATTATTTCAGAGTTAAATGGTTCTATTCACATCTACTAACCTTAAGAGGACAAGAAATTTATTGGATTTAGTTTGCCCTTTCCCCAGTCAAATTGAATTGTGGGTCGATTGTTTATAGGTGCTATTGTAAATATAAAAATGTCTGTCTTAATGATGATCCACTATAACATTTAAGAAAGTAAACGACCCTGGGAATATCTCCTTTTCCTATTCCTTCAAGCTGTACTGAAAAAGAAAAGTCCCAAATTTGTAAAAAGATCTCAGTAAGATCCCCCAATCCAAAGGATGCGGTCTGGTGAGGAGGAAAGCATGACAAGGCAGTGGGTGTAGAATGTCCTTCTAGATCTGAAACCCCTTCCCCTCCATGGGGAGATCATAACACATCAGAAGCTGAAGAACTCTCTAAATCGCCAATGTGTTTTCTCTCACTTAAAAAGAAGCAGGAAAGCCCAGTGTAGTTACTTCCCCAAAATAACTGTACCCATCACAAGTGCTTAGCAAAATTGAAAAAGAAAAGGGGGAAATAAAAACACACTAAAAGGTTGATCAACTGGGTGAAAGAAAATGAGAAAGCTCATGTGAAGATCATCTGTTTTGTTGCAGTCAAATAGAACCCAAATTACCTGGAAGAATTCCTAAATTTTTACTTCTACTTTCATCTCCACAGACAAAGGAAGGAATGCAGAGAGACACCTGGAAAGAGGTGAGGGAGAGCTGCGAAAAAGGAAAGCTTGGCAGAACAGAATCTGGAACCAAAGGACATCTTCTGAGAGAGAGGAATAACATCTGATGCTGGTGAGCTCTGTGGAGTACATTGCAGTGTCCTTCAGGTAGGCCACAGCCCAGTACACTCTCTTGACGCAAGACCATCTACTGGGTTTCTTTTGTCCCAGTGCTCAGCCCCATCGGCCTGGATCCTGAGAAAACTCAAGCCTAGCTATCTTCTCCATGTGCCCACTTGGTCTGCAGGAAGTCTCTTGAATGTTTCATGCCGCCAAATTACTGAGTACAGCTTAAGCAGCAGCCAGCTCCTCAATCCTTTTTTCACCAGCAAGGAAACACACCAGCTTGATTCCTGCCTGGCAAGAGGTAAGCACAGGCCTCCTCAGTTTGCAAACAGCTTAATTTTCTGGCTAGTTCTTTTGAGTCTTTCCTCACTTGGCTTGAGGAAAAGGAAATGAACTGCCCTCCCTTTTCTTTACCAAGAACGTTAAGAAAAGAAATGCCACCATATTCTCTATGCCCAAAAAATTCTCTTTGAAGAATTCACTGGTAAATCTCTGGCCCCTCTAATGCGGACAAGAGTTGAGTGATGGTCACAGATCTATAGGGCACCTGCTGGGTGCATGCTGCGTAGAACTATCTAGCATATCTGTTTAGATCATGAAGTACTTATCATCAATCGTCCTCAACTTTGAGGCTTAGCCAATGTTCTGAACCATCAGGATAAGTTCTATTTACTGTATGTTATATAAGATTTGAAATATTTTGTTTATAACACATGTTTGTGACCACATATTTTGGATTAGTCTAACTCACATTTGCTAAACTAGAAAGCCTTGCTTTTCTAAAGAGATTAGGAAAAGTAAAGCATCTCCCTATGCTTTGTTCTCATGAAGTGCCCATGCTTTGAGTTTCTCAGTCAGTGGTTCATAGAAATGTCAAACAAGTTCTTTTTATTAGCTAAAACAATCAATGGTTGCTAGGTTCGATTTCAATGTCATATAAATTGAATCTTCTTCTATAATTCCAGGTTTTCCTTTAAAATAGCAAAAGAGGCAAAATATGGTTAGGTCTATTATAAGTATCTTCTAGATGTCATACTTGCCTTTCAAAACCAAACAAAAAGGTCACCCCTTATGTCTGGAAAAACATATGGATGCTCAGATCTATGGACTTGCAGATATCTTTGGAGACCAAAAGTAAGAATCACAATGTTGTAGGGGAATTTGGACTCTAATCTGTGTGACATCTGACAAGGCACTCAATTTCTCTAGATCTCACATTTTAAAATGTACAACAGATATGCCAGATGCTCCTCAAAATCCATATTTCCCTCTTCTGGGTGCACAGAAAGCCTACATTTCCCATTGTATTTGATGTTCTTCCTTATTCTGTTGCTGTTGTTTTGTTTTGCTTTATGTTTTTATACTCCCACCTTCTCAAAGGGGCTACTTTTATTCCAGGGCAGAGATACTCCAACTCACATATATTTTAGGAAGAGAGTTTCCATCATGAAGGTAAGTACGTTACAATGTATTTTCTGTTATTTTTCATGAGTTAAGTTCTTTTGCTTTGTTTGAGGAGTCAATCTGGTTAGCAGTAAAATGATGGAGAATATATTTATCTTTACTCAGAACATTTGAAGTAAGAAGAATGTGATGACAACTCTAGGTCAATAGCTTTAAAAACATGACCTTTAAATGAACAAAAACTTCCCCTGTTGTGAGAGGGAAATTAATTTGGTAAAAAGAACAGGACACAGATATTTGTGCTTCACATCTGATTCTGCAAAAGGAGTCACTAAACTTTCCAGAGGACTCAAAGAAAGTTTGATTCCTCGTGGATATAGAACCCTCTGTGTCCTTTCTTTGCCCTCCTTATGCCATGCTTCTGTTTTTGTTTTGAGCCCAGATTTAGCAACCATCTCCACTTATTAACCATATCACTTTGGACAAATAATTTAAATTTTTTTAGTTTCAACCTTTCACCATAAAATGTGAATAGTATTTACTTCCATAGGTTGTTGGGAGGACCAAATATGACAATGTGCTTAGAATATCCTAACATATGATTTGTCACAATAGTAAGAACTTAATAGTATTTCTTTATTGCAAGATCCCTCTATTTCCTTGATCTCATCTCTCTGTAAATAATTGAAACTGAGTCAATATTGAGCATTATCAGGAAAGGTAGATCATATCTGGTTGCAAGTAAGAAAGTTGAACTGTTCTTGCCATTTATGTGTGAGGGTCCTGAGCCAGGAGAGATCCCTACTATCTGAGTAAATGGACTGCTTACAAATGTCTGTTTTGATAAGCCCAGTGCTTCTGTTAGGAAATCAAGTCCTGCTTTAATGGGTTTGCCCTCTTTCTAGGTCACATAGGGAAGTATAGAATCTGTCCTGGAAGTTTCTCTATTTTTAAAATTATTGCAAATTTCTGCATTTATCTTTCAAATACAAAACAGAATGCATTAAGAGAAGTCAGACAAGTAGAAAATAAACTGTACTGTAAGATACTCTCTCTTTATTGGCAACTGAATGGAGACAATTAAGTCAAATGGTAGATAATTTAGTCAAATGATATGAGTGTGATTAATGTTCTAAGCAATTTCTAACTAAGTCAAAGCATGTGTTTTACTATTTGTTCATAGCCCCTAGGGCCCTTGGTCCAGTTACTTTTGATAAGCTCCATTCAGAATCCTTAAAAATAAACAAAAGCCACTTCTTGGGCTAGAAATAAAGGTAAGTAATAAGATAAAAGTTGATCATTTGTGTCCTTGTATATTTTATATCAATTTCTATCCCTTATTAAGCTCACCTTGTAGATATGTCACATAGTCCACATAGTCTGTCTCTCTCTCTCTACATACACACACACACACACACACACACACACACACATGTATGTACATCTATAAAATGGGATCATGTAGTCATATTACTGAAAGGGGCATCTATAGACTCTGCAGGATGCTGTACTGTCTCCCAACAGGCCAAAAGTTCTAAATCAATTAATATCTAACCTGCTCTTATAGGCAATGCCCTTCATTGGTCACACACTCTAGTATCTAATAATCCCAGTAGTTGATAAATAAATAAAACAAAATCAAATAGGTATCCATTTTAATTCAATTAATATCAACAAACATTGGCTGCTCACATTTCTTACCATGTGCAGACAAGAGTATGGGGTGCTGAGTGTAGTTTATTCAGTTGAAGCATAGAGCTAGTGAAGCCACATTTGCAAAATCAAGCTCCCAAATGGTCCAGTTAATACAGATCTGTTATCTGATCACAGAGAGCTTTCCTAATCCTAGAGCTACAAAATCAACAACATCCATTCCTTGGATAAAAGAAGACCAAGTATGAGATTCTGGTTGCAAAACGATCAAGGCACAAACCCTACAGAGAGTGAGCAGGTAGTCCTTCGGGGTCATCTATCCACTGTCAGTCCACCAAGTTCTCTTCTTCCACAGTCCTGGTAGAGAAATTCTGATCACTAACTAGGTACCTATAATCTGAGCTTTTTGAAGCTTTAGCCATATTAAACTTTCTTTGATTGACTACCATATTTCAATAGCAGTCCATGTGGCAGGACCTAGGAGCTTCATTTCTGACCCTCAGAGGGCAGCAACTATTCAGTTGTCTGTGCTTAACAGTCTTATTTATTCATATGCTGCCTGACATCATATAAATAAAGACCCTATTACATCCTTCCTTGCAGTTTACCCTAATGGATACTACAGAAAAATACTTTTTAAAAAATAAGAACATTCATTCTGGGAAGATGGCAGCATGAGCAGGGCGGTGGAAATCTCCTCCCCAAACCATATATATTTATGAAAATACAACAAATACAACTATTCCTAAAAGAGAGAACAGAAGATACAGTACAACAGCCAGGCTAGAGCTGCACCTGAGGGGACTCAGCACCTCACAAAGTGGGTAAGATATGGAACTGCGACCCAGTGGGACCCGAGGGCTCCCCCACCCCAGCACACTGGCGGGAGGAAAGGATTCGGAGCGGGGAGGGAGTGGAGGCATGCGCCCGCCAAATAACCAGCCCTGGTGATCTGCGCCAGGAACGCTGACACACATCGCACGGTGTATAAGAGATTGGAGAGACAGGGGCGCACCCGGGTCCTCGCAGCCGGCTCCCTGGGACAAAAGAAAAGAGCACGCTTTTTTTAAACTCTTAAAGCGACAAGGGCCCAACAGCAGAACAAAATTGTCCCAGTGCACTCAGCCCAGCAGGTGGGAGTCCTGGGGAATTTCAGACACCTTGGCCAGCGACCGGACAAAGGAGCCGCATTTGTTCCCCTGTTGGCTGGCACCACAAAGGGTCCGGCAGAATGGAACACTGGAGCAACAGCATTACTTACAGCATCTTCATAGAATCTGCTCCTGGAGGGCGGTTTTTTTCCCCTTTTTTTTCTTTCTTTTTTCTTTTCTGTTTTTTTTTCTTTTTTTTGTTTATTCTTTTTTTTCTCTTTTTAAGTCTTAAGGAGCCCAGCTGACACATGTGGCGTCTCCCAGCGACCACTTCTATCGCCATGAAAAGACAAAGGAATATGGTACAAACAAAGCTTAGCCAGACAACCCCAGGGAGGGCCCCTGATGGGATGGACATGCACAGTCTTCCTGAAAAAGAATTCAGAATAAAAGTCATAACCATACTGATGGATCTACAGAGAAATATGCAAGAGTTAAGGGAGGAAGTGAGGGAAGTAAGGAAAGACAATGCAGAAATGAGACAAGTGATCGATGGGCTTAGCAGCACACTGGACGAGATGCAAGAGACTGTTAATGTAATAGAAAACAGAGAACAGGAATACAGAGAAGCTGAGGCAGAGAGAGATAAAAGGATATCTAGGAATGAAAGAATATTAAGAGAACTGTGTGACCAATCCAAACGGAACAACATTCGCATTACAGGAGTACCAGAGGAAGAAGAGAGAGAAAAAGGGATAGAAAGTGTCTTTGAAGAAATAATTGCTTAAAACTTCCCCAAGCAGGGGAAGGAAATAGTCTCTCAGACCATGGAAACCCACAGATCTCCCAACACAAGGGACCCAAGGAAGACAACACCAAGACACATAGTAATTAAGAAGGCAAAGATCAAAGATAAGGACAGAGTATTAATGGCAGCTAGAGAGAGAAACAAGATCACCTACAAAGGAAAACCTATCAGACTAACATGAGACTTCTCAACAGAAACCTTACAGGCTAGAAGAGAATGGCATGATATATTTAACTTAATGAAACAGAAAGGCCTTGAACCAAGAATATTGTATCCAGCACGATTATCATTTAAATTTGAGAGAGGGATTAAACAATTCCCAGAGAAGCGAAAACTGAGGGAATTTGCCTCCCAAAAACCACCTCTTCAGGATATCTTAAAGGGATTGCTCTAGAAGGAAGCACTCCTAAGGCTAAAAAGATGTTATCAGAGAAAATAAAGTCATAGCAAAGAAAGCAGACCATCCAAATACTAACTATAGGCAAAGAATAAAACACCTAGTATATAAAGAATGGAGGAGGAAGAATAAGAAGGGAGAGAAATAAAGAATCATCAGACTGTGTTTACAATAACTTAACAAGAAAGTTAAGTTAGATTGTTAGGTAGTAAAGAAGCTACCCTTGAACCTTTGGTAACCACGAATCTAAAGCCAGCAATGGCAATAAGTACATATCTATCGATAATCACCCTAAATGTAAATGGACTGAATGTACCAATCAAAAGACACAGAGTAATAGAACAGATAAAAAAGCAAGACCCATCTATATGCTGCTTACAAGAGACTCACCTCAAACCCAAAGATATGCACAGACTAAAAGAGAAGGGATGGAAAAAGATATTTCATGCAAAAAACAAGGGGAAAAAAGCAGGTGTTGCAGTACTTGTATCAGACAAAATAGACTTCAAAATGAAGAAAATAGCAAGAGATAAAGAAGAACATTACATAATGATAAAGGGGTCAGTCCAACAAGAGGATATACCCATTTTAAATACGTATGCACCCAAAACAGGAGCGCCAACATATGTGAAATAAATACTAACAGAATTAAAGGAGGAAATAGAAAGCAATGCATTATTTTTAGGAGACTTCAACACACCACTCACTCCAAAGGACAGATCAACCAGATAGAAAGTAAGTAAAGACACAGAGGCACTAAACAAAACACTAGAAGAGATGGACCTAACAGACATCTACAGAACTCTATACCCAAAAGCAACAGGATACACATTCTTCTCAAGTGCACATGGAACATTTTCCAGAATAGACCACATACTAGGCCACAAAAAGAACCTCAGTAAATTCAAAAATATTGAAATTCTACCAACCAACTTCTCAGATCACAAAGATATAAAACTAGAAATAAATTGTAGAAAGAAAACAAAAAGGCTCACAAATATATGGAGGCTTAACAATATTCTCCTAAATAATCAATGGGTCAACAACCAAATTAAAACAAAGATCAAAGAATATATGGAGACTAATCAACAATAACACAAAGCCACAACTTCTGTGGGATGCAGCAAAGGCAGTTCTAAGAGGAAAGTATATGGCAATCCAGGCCTATTTAAAGAAGGAAGAACAATCCCAAATGAATAGTCTAAAGACACAATTACTGAAATTGGAAAAAGAAGAACAAATGAGACCCAAAGTCACCAGAAAGAGGGACATAATAAAGATTACAGAAGAAATAAATAAAATTGAGAAGAATAAAACAATAGAAAAAAGTCATGAAACCAAGAGTTGGTTCGTTGAAAAAATAAACAAAATAGATAACCCCCTAGCCAGACTTATTAAGAGAAAAAAAGGATCTACACACATAAACAGAATCAGAAATGAGAAAGGAAAAATAATGATGGACCCCACAGAAATACAAAGAATTATAAGAGAATACTACGAGAATCTATATGCGAACAAGATGGAAAACCTAGAAGAAATGGACTTCTAAGAAAAATACAACCTTCCAAGACTGACCAAGCAAGAAACAGAAAAACTAAACAGACCAATCACCAGTAAAGAAATTGAATCGGTAATCAAAAAACTACCCAAGAACAAAACTTCCTGGGCCAGATGGATTCACCTCTGAATTCTACCAGACATATAGAGAAGAAATAATACCCATTCTCCTTAAAGTTTTTCAAAAAATAGAACAGGAGGGAATACTTCCAAACTCATTCTATGAAGCCAGCATCACTCTAATATCAAAACCGAGCAAAGACCTCACCAAAAAAGAAAGTTACAGACCAATATCCCTGATGAACGTCGATGCAAAAATACTCAACAAAATATTAGCAAACCGAATTCCAAAATACATCAAGAGGATCATACACCATGATCAAGTGGGATTCATCTCAGGGATGCAAGGATGGTACAACATTCGAAAATCTATCAACATCATCCACCACATCAACAAAAAGAAGAACAAAAACCACATGATCATTTGACAAAATTCAACATCCATTCATGATAAAAACTCTTAACAAAATGGGTATAGAGGACAAGTACCTCAACATCATAAAGGCCATATATGACAAACCCACAGCTAACATCACACTTAACAGTGAGAAACTGAAAGATTTTCATCTAAGACCAGGAACAAGACAGGGATGCCCACTCGCTCCACTTTTTTTCAACATATACTGGAGGTCCTAGCCACGGCAATCAGACAAAACAAAGGCATACAAGGCATCCAGATTGGTAAAGAAGAAGTCAAATTGTCACTATTTGCAGATGACATGATATTGTACATAGAAAACCCTAAAGACTCCACTGCAAAGTTACTAGAACTAATATCTGAATTCAGGAAAGTTGCAGGATACAATAATAACACACAGAAATCTGTTGCTTTCCTATACACTAACGATGAGCTAACAGAAAGAGAAATCAGGAAAACAATTCCATTCACAATTGCATCAAAAAGAATAAAATACCTAGGAATAAAACTAACAAAGGAAGTGAAAGACCTATACCCTGAGAACTACAAGACACTCCTAAGAGAAATTAAAGAGGACACTAACAAATGGAAATGCATCCCATGCTCTTGGCTAGGAAGAATAAATATTGTCAGAATGGCTATCCGACCTAAAGCAATCTACAGATCCAATGCAATCTCTATCAAACTACCAACACCTTTCTTCAATGAACTGGAACAAATAATTCTAAAATTCATATGGAACCACAAAAGACTCCGAATAGCCAAAGCAATCCTGAGAAGGAGGAATAAAACAGGGGGAATTACACTCCCTGACTTCAGGCTCTACTACAAAGCCACAGTAATCAAGACAATTTGGTACTGGCACAAAAACAGACCCACAGACCAGTGGAACAGAATAGAAAATCCAAACATTAACCCAAACATATATAGTCAGTTAATATATGGTAAAGAAGCCTTGGATATACAATGGGGAGATGACAGCCTCTTCAGCAGCTGGTATTGGCAAAACTGGGCAGCTACATGTAAGAGAATGAAACTGGACTACTGTCTAGCCCCATGCACAAAAGTAAACTCAAAATGGATCAAAGACCTGAATGTAAGTCATGAAACCATAAAACTCTTAGAAAAAAATATAGGCAAAAATTTCTTGGACATAAACACGAGCAACTTCTTCATGAACATATCTCCCCGGGCAAGGGAAACAAAAGCAAAAATGAACAAGTGGGACTATATCAAGCTGAAAAGCTTCTGTACAGCAAAGGACACCATCAGTAGAACAAAAAGACATCCTACAGTGTGGGAGAACATATTCATAAATGACATATCCGATAAGTGGTTGACATCGAAAATATATAAAGAACTCACGCACCTCAACAAACAAAAAGCAAATAATCCAATTAAGAAATGGGCAGAGGACGTGAATAGACACTTCTCCAAGAAGAAATCCAGATGGCCAACAGGCACATGAAAAGATGCTCCACATCGCTAATCATCAGAGAAACGCAAATTAAAACCACAATGAGATATCACCTCACACCAGTGAGGAGAGCCAACATCCAAAACCAAACAACAGCAAATGTTGGCGAGGATGTGGAGAAAAGGGAACCAACCCTCCTAACACTGCTGGTGGGACTGCAAATTAGTTCAACCATTGTGGAAAGCAGTATGGAGGTTCCTCAAAAAACTCAAAATAGAAATACCATTTGACCCAAGAATTCCACTCCTAGGAATTTACCCTAAGACTACAGCAGCCCAGTTTGAAAAAGACATATGCACCTGTATGTTTATCGCAGCACTATTTACAATAGCCAAGAAATGGAAGCAACCTAAGTGTCCATCAGTAGATGAATGGATAAAGAAGAGGAGGTACATATACACATGGAATATTATTCAGCCGTAAGAAGAAAACAAATCCTACCATTTGCAACAACATGGATGGAGCTAGAGGGTATTATGCTCAGTGAAATAAGCCAAGTGGAAAGAGACAAGTATCAAATGATTTCACTCATCTGTGGAGAATAAGAACAAAGAAAAAACTGAAGGAACAAAACAGCAGCAGACTCACAGAACCCAAGAATGGACTAACAGTTACCAAAGGGAAAGGGACTGGGGAGGATGGGCGGTAAGGAAGGGACAAGGGGGAAAAAGGGGCATTACGATTAGCAGACGTAATGTTGGGGGGGGCATGGAGAGGGCTGTACAACTCAGAGAAGACAAATAGTGATTCTATAGCATCTCACTACGCTGATGGACAGTGACTGTAATGGGGTTGGTGGGGGGGACCTGATGAAGTGGGTAGTGTAATAACCATAATATTGTACATGTAATTGTAGATTAATGATACCAAAATAAACTAAAATATATATATAAGAAGAACATTCCCTGTAAATAATTTTTCTATTGGATGAATCTTGGCTGCCCAAGAATAATAAGAGGGAACAAGAGATGGCGATGGCAGAACAGTTGATAGACTCTGATTACCAAAGTTTTAAAAATATGATTATTTCTTTGAAGTCAGATACCTAATACTGTATTTTTATCACTAATGTCTTTAAATTGGCTTTTTAAAATGTGAATGTGAAAATATATTTTTGATACAGTCAATGTAGTCTGAATTACTGAGTTAGGTAATAGTTTGACTTATTTTGAAATTGAAGGTGGGATGGGGGAATCTTTAGTAATTGCAAATTTTCATATAATCTGTTAATAATTACTGTAGTTTCATACACATTTTTTAAGTGCTCAAATTTTTTAATTTGAGCAATTTGGATTTTGGAAATAAAGAGTAAAAGTGATTTTAATATATCAAATCCCTCCAAAATTTTCTACAAGATTTACTCAATTAGGAGGAACTCATAAGTCTGTAAACTTCTGCACTTTAAATTTTCAGGAACTTATTCCATCAATTTTCTGGAATAGATGCACATTTTGCATGAAAGTAAATCCTCAAAAGAAGCAGAGTTGCTAAACTAGTCATATTTTCACTAACAGTGTTTCAAATAGGAGTATGTAATTAAAGATCACATTCTATTTTTTTTCTTTTCACTTGGAATATTAGAAAAAGAATTGAAGATTTTACTGTGGCTGCTAAGTTCTAAGCACATAGTGATTCCTCTCAAGTGAATATGTAGTTAATCCTCATTATTTATGGATACTTACAAATTCACCTACTCTCTAAATTTATTTGTAACCCCAAAATCAACCTTACCATGCTCTTGAGATTATTCACAGACATGTACAGAGCAGTGAAAAATTTGAGCCATGCAGTCGCCACATTCCCAGGTGAAGCTGACGACGGCGACTCTCTGCCTTTTCATCTCAGTTCTCATACCATAAACAGGTGTCCTTTTGTGGCCTATCTAGTGTCATATTTTCACATTTTTATGCTTTTCTGGTCATTTTCCTGTTCAAAATTTGCCCCACGCAAAAAGATAAAGTTCTGCTTAGTGTTCCTAAGCACAGGAAAGCTTGATGAACCTTTCAGAAATAATAAAATGTTAGATAAGTTCCTTTCAGGCATGAGTTACAGAGGTGGTGGCCATGAGCTCGATGTTAAGGAATCAGCAATATACAGTTTAGAAGGTGTGTTTAAACAGAAACACACATAAAAGAAGGTTATGTGTTGGTCAGTCACAGCACTGACCAATGTGGTGACCAGGGGCTCATAGGGACCTAACCCTGATTTCCCCTAGTTCAGTATTCATTAACTCAGTGTTTGCAGCAACTGGAGAACACCACTACTGCAAATGAGAATCTTGTGGTAAGAATTTGCCTACAGGGATCAGACAAAGGGTATACTCTCAAGTTGCAAATCATTATGATCCCACAGCTGCCTTAAGCTAATCTTTAACTTCCTCCCATTCAACCAAGAGCTTTGCTCGCTTTACCTTCTACCCCTATCTCATTTTTGCAACTACTTGTAAACTTGGGGTCTCCTAGTCAATATAATAGGCACAAATCCCTATAAAAATGTGAAGCCCTCCTTGATTTCCATAAATAGCAATGGACTGTATGTTTTGTTGGGCAACTCTGGCTCATTCTACTGGTTCTGATGATTTCATTCATTCTGTGGACTGTCTCACCATCCCATTTCCATTAAAAATTATAAATACATAAAAATCTCATATATAAAATCATAGTTCAGGAAAACAAGCAGTAAACATTACGCATTCTTATTCTTTTTTTTTATTGAAGCATAGTTTCAATACAATCTTATATTGGTTTCAAGCACACAACACAATGTTTCAACAGTTACCCGTATTATTACATCCTTGCCCAACTAGTGTGGTTAGTATCTGTCAATATAGGGAGATGTTACAGAATCCTTGGCTATATTCTCCATGCAGTTCTACCATCCTGTGACCAACTAACATTATGACTGAAAATTTTTGTGCCCCTTTATCCCCCTCACCCTTCCCACTCACCCACCCTAATTAAATGTTTTCTTGCCTATGAGCTTCTTGAAAGTAGGATCCATGTCTTTTAAAGCTCTGTTTATCCAGGGACTAACACAGGGCCAGGCATAAAATGGATACTACATATTTGATTGTTGAATGGAATTGAATTAAGAAGACATTGGTGCAGTTAACTGGATCTGAAATGAAAAGGGAACACTAGAGAAGCCAGCATATGTGAAGAAAAATGGCATCTGTGAATGCCTGTTTTTACCACCACATGGCTCCTACTCATGTTTCTCCTGGTAACAACACCTGATGCTAGTTCTTCCTCCCCTCAGCACATGGGTTCCGGGTGAGCCTCCACTTATAACTTAGGTGAGTGGCACAGACCTAAGCCAATCAGCATGACACATTATCTTACCCTGAGCTACATTGATTGGTTTAGTGATGGGGACCTGACCCAGTTAAAGACCAAAAGACACAGAAATCTGGGACAAAGGTTCTCATTCTTCTGCATGGGATTTGAAGACCAGGCCATGAAAATTAAGAGCTGCTACTGATCACGTAGGGAGAGCCGTCCTGAGTCAACGTCAACTAGGTCAATATGGAGATGAGAGTAGAGGAAGAAATGCCAGCTCCACTTGGCATTTACTGAGCTCCTAGACCATATGTATGCTGAGCAGTGTTATTTTGAAACACAGCTTTCAGCAGAGAATGGGGAAACCATAGGATGTTTTCTGTATATCATACAATCTTTAATTTCTCTGCTTTTGCCAGATCTTACAGAGGTACCCCTTCCTCTTTTCCTCACTCATCTGTGAATGATTCCTGGTGCTCACAACCTCCTTATTTTCTGTGATTCTGATCGTTCTACCCTTTTCTAAATGTACTTGTGTTACAGAATTGTCTTATTTGTGTGTAGGCCTGTTTTTCTCCTGAAAGAAGCACTCTCCCAGGAAAGGGATTATGTCTTATTCATTCCATATCCACAGAGCCTACACAATTTAATTTCTGGAAACTAGTAGGTACTCCAACTAATTGTAGAAACGGCTTGTGTGGAGCTGTGGTGAGCTGTCAAGTAAGCACAGATTCAAACTAGCTACTTGTCTACAGTCTAGAACATCTTGGCATCTCAGTTTACCCATATGTAAAATAGGATTAATAATAATGTTTAATAATAATGTGAAAATTAAATAATGTTTTAAACCTGTATGTGATGCCTAGCTGACAGAAAGCCTCCGTAAATTAGTTTTCAACTCCATTCCCAATGAACATTGTATACATCCGTAATTCAAGGTAATGAGACTATGATAGAGGACTCTAGTTAAAAGAAGACCAAATTTAGGAGATAAAGTAAAAACAACAAATTTTGGCAAAGGACTAAATAGACAGAGTGAAACACACAGATAATGAAAGGTAACCTAGAAGATTTGAGAACTCAGAGAGATGGCAGTGCTATCATCATGATGCAGGCATAAGCACAGACTGTGCTACTGGATGGTTAACAGATCCTCCTCTGAAGCTCTAACAACGTAACTTGCAGAGGTGAAGTAATTGCTGTGAACATGTACTCAGACTCTAATTCTCTATTAGGACCTTCATCAGCCATTCCAGTAATTAATTGCCCAAGTTTGTTCTAAGTATTGAGCTCACTGATAAACAATTTAATGGTAACATATGGCATATAGCAACAAGAAAAAAGAAACAGCTGAATATCCAAAGTGAGGTAGCATATCTGTGAGAGGCACCTTATGGGAATTACCTTAGTATTTAGTTGGTACCATTTTCTCACTAATTACTTAAGGTCCTGGTCTTCCTATAGAAATTCCACTGGACCCTTCTGATGAGATTTGCTGACTGAAAACAACAGGAATAAGTCTAAATATCAAAATGAAGTAGAGGCTGAAACATCTGTTTAGTATGTGGATACTGTACAGATCAGTGGGTGAAATATATTAGCCCACTAATCTTTTTTTCATTACTAGAAAACAGTTAAGCTTAATTATGACAGTGCATTTCCACTGAAGGAATGGACAGTCCCAATAAGGCCAATGAGAGATATTTCTAGATTATCTGTAGTAATAGCCATATTTATATTCAAGCAATATAAATCCATGCACCCAAATTTAGACAAAATATGTAGCATCTTCGTTATGGGACCCTTGGTGATGGATATTACTGGATGGCTGACTATTTTTATTTGAAAGTCAATTTGGTAATTTTACATTCCCAGACTCTTTTATTTTAATTCTTTTGGGTGGATTTTTTTTTCCAAAGTAAATCACTTACTTCCTTGACTCTTTAAACAAAGAATATTAATGACTCAAGGTTATCATTATAAACAACAATTATTATGGCTTTATATATTTGAATACCCTTTAGACAAACACTTTGATTACCAGGAATTTATCTTTATAGCATAATAAAGATGCACAAAGATTTTGCTACAAAATTATTCATATAGGATTAGGTTCATATGTGATTAATTATTCAATCTTTACTCAAAAGCCATTAAAATAGTATAGATAAATGATGAACAAAATATGTACCATTTACAATACTTTTACAAAATGAAAAATGGTAATGATCATGTCACATGTTTAAAAAAGAAAAATATACCTTTTACTATGAAAATATTGGGATAGTGTAATAATAGATACAGTGGTGACTTTAAGACCTAATGATGAAGACCTAGAACTATTTGTTCTAATACACACAAAATAATCAGTCTCTAGTATAGTCCTTTTCAGGTCTTGTGTCTGACTTTTGAAATGTTTCTGCCTTTGTCCATGAAGGCCGTCTGCTCTAGCTTCTCAGTTTTGACAGTTGTACCTGTCCTTATCAGCCCTCCCACTTTCATTCTTTTGGAGCCATGGGATTGAATAGGACATGAGTGATCCCTGAATCAGATCACCTTCCAAATGGGCAAGTCATCTCACTGATGACTGTCAAATGCAATCTAGCTGGAACTCGTGCTCATCCCCTTATGACAGCTGATTGCTTCCTCTGCCTGCTGCTCCTTTCAGTTTTGTGAATTTCGTATCTATTAGTTCCCTTACAATGTTCACCTTTTGGTTTTAGTGATAGCCCTTGAAATCTTTCAAATCTAAGCTCTTTTCCAGTTACAGTTCTTAACATATTTGAAAACAACTATCATGGTACCCAAAGTCTTCTCTTTTCTTTCATTTTTCATTCATTCAATGAATCACTATTTATAGCCTATTTTATGCTAAGTCCTGCTCTAGACACTGGGAATATAGTAATGAATAAGACCAATAAGCTCCCTATCATCATCAAATCCACATTCTGTTGGGGAAGATAATAAACAAGAATATAAATAAATAAACAAGACAATGACATATCACAGTAGGTATCAGGAAGGACCTAAGTAGGCTTTTGTTCTAGAAAAGTACTTGGAGAGACTGGGTACATGGGGAAGGCTTTGTATCTCAGTGGAGACACGAGAGTTGAAGCTCCACTCGTGGGAAGAGCACTTCAGGGAGAAGGAACAGAATGTGAATCACTTCTCAGATACGAAAACTCTCCAAGTGATCAGAGAACATAAAGGAAGTAACCATGTGGCTGGAGAGGGTGGAACAATAGGGGGAGCAAGGTGTAGGACATGAAGTAGGAGGCGTACCAGTGCCATATCATGTAGGGACTGGGGAGAAGGCTTAGATTTCTTTCCAAATGCAATGGCAAGTGACAGGCATGGAAGTGATAAAATCTGATCTATGTTTAAAAAGATTACTCTGGTTGTCCAAACTTGTTACAAATTCCTGTAACCATTTCTTACGATTTGCATTACTTCTCTTGGTCCCACCCCTCTAAACACTCTCTGGTTTTTCTGTATTCTCCAGGAGGTAGGCAGAGTTGAAGGCAGTGCTTTGAGTGTGATTTTCTTTTGGTGGGTGGGGTGGGGTTTTGCCAGATTTTCAGCCTGGCGCAAGTTCACTCTTGATTCAGTAAGACCAAAAATGACAATGAAACTTTCTTGCAGTGAAGGGGTTTATACTGAACTTTATTCCTGTGGTGGCAGGTCAAGCGCCAGAATCCTGTCCACCTCAGAGCAAGTCTGCATGCCGCAAGCGGGTCTCTGCCTCTGGGCCTCTCCGCCCACCACCCCCCAACCCCGCTGCCATCTCAGTCTGTCTTGGGCGCTGCCACCACTCCGGGCTCTGCTCTCCTGCAGCCCTGCAGTAGCCCAGAACCCTGGGCAGAGCTCTTTATCTAGAGTCAATAACAGTGCATTGTCTACACGTGTGTGGTGAACAAGAGAACCAGGGCCAGGTGAGATTCCTGGCCATGGGAACTTTCATTTCTCTACAGGGTTGGGGGGCGGTGATCATTTAGAATAAAGTGAAATAATCACCTCTCCTACCTGGGATGTTCATCTTATATTAACATAGCTAAAGATTAAGATTTCCTGTAAGGTTGGAAATTATATAAGGAAGCTTGTTAGAAACAAAAGTAAATAAACTCTGTTTGAGGGCTTAAAGCAGTGGGTCTCAACCTTGCCTACATATTGGAATTACCTGAGGAGATTTGAAAAAAAACCCTGGTGTCCTGAAAATATCCCAGACTAATTAAATCAGAATTTCTGAAGCTAGTCGTTTGAACATCCCCAGGTGGTTTTATTATGCACCCAAAACTGAAAACCAGGGCAGAATGGCTATCCCTGTGCTTCCCACTCTTTAATGTGCTGAGTAATCACCTAAGGCTCTAGTTAAGATGTATATTCTAATTCCATGGGTCTGGGGGAGGGCCCAGGAATCTGAATTCCTGGATAGCTTCCAGGCAATACCTTTGCAGCTGGTTTAAGGAAGAGTATGCCCTATGAGTAGCAAGGGGCTAGTCCCAAATTCTCACAGCATGCTCCAGAATCTCTCTGATGGTTTGTTAAAACACAGGTTGTTGGACGCCACCCTCAGAGATTCTGATTCATTAGAACTGGGTAAGGTCTGAGAATTTGCACTTCTAAGAAGTTCTCAGGTGATGCTGATGTCGCTGGGCCAAGGACCACACATCAAAATTCACTAGGCTATCCAGTGAGGGAGAAACACAAGCTCTAGGCTCTGTAGACATTTGGAGCACAGACTTCATAGTTTTGACTTTCATTACCCAGAAAACTTTCATCTCTTTTCACTCTTCCCTGAATTCCATCTAGGCACACTGTTATGTATATTCTCTACTGCAAAATGCTAACTAAAAGGCATTTTATATTTGGGAAGGAGAAATATGACAATGACAGGCCAGCAAATGTGCTTAGGTGAGACGGAAATTAATCTGAAACACTGAAGGTAGCCCTGATGTTTTACCAGTAAGAGGAGCTTAGGCTAAATTTTAAATTATGAAGTTAATTATTATGAATTAACTCCTTCTCATAGAATTTACTATAGTATGTAACCAGTTTCCTTACTTAGTAAACTGTTGACTGTTTTGAATTCTATTGTTTCCACTGTACATCTGCCTATCCTCTTCCTTGTTTGCTTTCTTTCAAAATATCTTTGTGTCTTTCTTGTGAACATATTGCAAAAATGCAAACTAATAAAAATATATGCTACTGAAGTATAGAAAATTGAGTACCATAAATAGAAAATACAATGAATTGCCCTTCCAGGACCAAGTGTTTCTTAGTAAGCATTTTCCTGATAATACATTTCCTTCAGGGTCATTAGCATACCAAAAAGTTGACAGATATATTACTCTTCATCTGTTGTATGTATTTCTTTTTTTATTCATAGTTATCTTTTTATTCCTATGGAGCTGCTATCTATAACTTTTAAGACATAAGAAGTATTTTTAATTATGAGAATGTATGTGGTGAACTTACAATGCTTTTGTAAGGAATAACAATCTGGAATTTAGTTTTGTGTGACATAGACTGGGTCATAAATACAATTTTTGGACACAAAAAAAGTCATCTGTTGTGCATATTTCTGATGTGACGTCATTCATTTCCCTTTCCTGTGTATTATTCCAGGAATGATTACTTAAATAGTTTTGTTAATAAAATGTGTTTTAAAAAATAAACCAGAAAGTCTCTATTTTCCCTCTGCAAATACTTATTTATTCAATAAAGTTTTGTTGATGTCCAGGAACTACAACATAATATATGATTAGCCATCTAAAATGTAGATATAAAATCTACCAAGCTTAACATTCTTTACGAATCGTAATTATGATATAATCAAAAGTATTTTTTTTAAATCCCTAAAACAATTATGGCACAATTCACCTCAAAATAACTCAGATTCTTCAGCTCTGAATTATAATATGAAGATGCAAACTATGTACTGTCAAACCCAATTTGGGAGGGTGGATGATTAGAAAACTCCAAGTGTTCTGTCAATTACCTGATGTCCTTGGAGCAAAGGACAGTGATAAAAGGTACCTAAGAGAGTTCTTTCTCCTATTTGATTTAAAATGTCAAATTACTTTCTTTTTTTTAACCCTCCTGGTTAGAAATCCTCTGCAGAATAAGAAGGAAGGAAGAAAGGGAGGGAGGGAGGGAGGGAGGAAAGGCTCCTTTCATGCTCTATTTTATTGAGTTATTTTTAAAAAAATAGAAGAGAAAGATTAAATTGAGGACTTATTCATAATAAATTTATTCTGGCAGGAACCCAAACAGAAACTGGAAGTTTCATACTGGGAAAATGGGATTTGACTGACCTCTTGTTTGACATGAGTCTTGACAGTTTAAGAAAATAAGAGAGTTAATGTGGCATACCTCGAGAAGAAGAATAGGAAAAAATCAAAGAATATACCGAGACTCAGATTCCTTGTGATAAATGCTAGAAAGGTAAATTTTATACAGTGAATTCAATGATATGCTAAATTTTGAATTATCTCTTTCTCATAGACTTGAGCTACAGGCATGCAACCAGCTTCCTGATTTCTTTCTTGACTCACTTACTGGATTACCCAGTATTGACTGCTCCAGTATCCATGGCTGAAACTGCATTCTTGAAGTCACCATGTTATGAAATTGCAGGTGCACACAGTCTGATTTTTTTTTTCGGTGAGTTAGCCTTGCATGAAACTCTCAGTGGCAATCAGAATTTTGGCAGCTGGGAAAGCAAAATGACCAAAATCACAAATAGCCAAAATAGCTCTACCTAGGAACTAGTATTTAAGCCAAATCATAGTGTGTGTTAATTTCTTTGTCTCAAGAGATGCGAGAAACTAAAATTAAATTACTGGTTAGAAGACATTACTTTAAAAAAAGCCATGTGAGAAAAATCAAGCCTAGAAAGTACTTATAAATGTAAGATATCCAATGGAAGAAAATGCTACCTAGAGTTCCAAAGAAGTCCTTTGGGAACCAGTATTATTCAATATTTTTATTAAAAGCTTGAAGTAAAGATGTTTATATCAATAAAATTTATAAATCATTAGAAGAATTACAATGTTTTTGAAAATGATGGTTAAAATAGAATATAAGCCTGAGAAGTTGGAAAAAAGGTTAAAAACAATTTATTTCATTCAATAAAGGCAAAAATTGAAGTGGCTCACAGAGAAAAAAGTACTGCAAAACACTAATGAAAAGAGCACACCAAAGAGCATGAGAAAAACTGAAAGATGTCAATAATGCGTCACTAACACAGAAATTCCATAATACATTTTATTCCTCATTAAATATATTATTTAACACAACTGAGTGGATTTCATTTGCATTCCTTTGGTTTAGTGCCAAGCGAAGTTCTTTCTGGGAGTATTATGAAATGTAAGAGACACAAATTACATCATTCAGAAGAGGATAGAAGCACTAACAAAAGATTACAAGAAAAAAATACCTGTGATGCAGAAACTACAGGAATATGTTAGTCCAGAAAAAGAAGACAAAGTGAAAATGATAGAACTCATGAATAATATATAAATAGAAAACAGTACTAAGTGTAAATGGTTAAGAGACTTTATATAAACATGGGTTTGAATGCTACCTCTTCACTTCCCACTAGCCATAGAAAAAAAGAACATGATAAGTTACCATACCTTCTAAATTTCCTTATCTATAGAATGAGAACATAATGGTCTGTAGAATTATATGATTGTTGTGAGAATTATAAGATAATATATTAGTGGTGTTTTGGTTTCTGAGTCTTATTTTCTCCTTTATTTAAGATAATTTAGTTACAGTGATGCTTTTCTAGAGCAAAAACCAGGTAGTAATAAAATAGATCCCAACTATGGACTATTTTAAATCCGTGTCATGCTTTCCCCAAAATAAAGAGACTGGTCTAAATCAAACTCCCAAATTTGCAAGCAAAGTTTGTTGATAATATTTTATTACATTTTACAATGAATACTGTAAATACTGGTCCTTGAACCACAGTTTGCTCTCATTCTTTTTCCTTTTGTGCCTTAAATTTAACTTCTAAGACTCCTAAACTCAGCTATTCTTGGTATCCTCACTCGTTTTCTCATTCCTCAAACATATAATTTGCAGTCTACTTTTCCCAATTTCTTTCCCAAAAGGCCTACAATTCTTATCACTTCTCTGGCTAGTTTGATCAAGCTTTGGCTGTCCTGAATTTCATATGAAATGTGAGGTACTCTATGAGAGGCATTGGTAGGACGTTTGGTGAAAATCCAACCCAATAACTTTATAACACTATAACCAAGGGCACCATTTCATGTATTTTATTATATATAATTATCAAAAAGGTTTGCATGCATCTTTAGGAGACTTTACTAAAGAAAGGTATGGTTTTTCTAACAGACTGGACAACTAAGTGCCTAAAGGGGAGATAACACAATATGTGTAGGAGGTGAGAATATGAAATCAGTCATGAAGAACACCCAGCAGCAGCCTTCTGTGACTCATGCGTCCTATCACTGAAACACGGAATATCTGAAATGTCAGATGAAGGAAAACTTGCCTCCAACTTCATTAAAATAGATCAATTAGTAATATGAAGGCTGGTATAAAAACAAAAATATTTAAGAAGCAAGAAAAATAATTCTGAGACTTCATCTTATGCCGAAATGAAATAAAATTGATTATTCAAAATGTATTTTTACATACAGTGTGAGAATTCAGGGCTGGATGCAGCAAACATCTTGACGTCAGGCAAGAAAATTTGAAAGGATTTTCACTAGGAAGACAACAAGAATTCTTAAACCTAATAAGTCCAAAACTTAAACTTTTGCTATTCCCCCCAGACAAAATTTAATTTTACCTGAGCCCTATACTGCCACCATTTTGCATTTGAAGAAATGGCTCAGCCCAGGCACCACTTCGCCCCCAGATATTCCAAGATAATTCACCTCCACCCTTCCTCAGTGACTCAAAGAGCCCTCCCCATCCTTCCTCACCAAGGTGACCTGCTGACTCCCTTGTCTGTCTGCCTCCCCTCAAGGTCCTTTGCTTCTCTCTGCGATGGTTCTCATTAACGAATGTTCTCTCTATTGCAACAGACTGAACAAAATCATCTCCTTAATTGTCTGGTGCATTTTGTCTTTTGCACACCAAAAGCCTTCCAACTCTTAGCTCAGGTAATGGCAATCCATCTTGATGGTACCTCTGGCGGACAGCCTCAGAGTCATCCATGACTCTTCTCTTGCTCTCAAGCATCCCACCTCATCAAGAAATCCTTTTGATTTGGACATCAAACATACACAGACTCACAGAATATAACCACTTCTAAACAATTCCTCTGCTACCATCATTGGTCTGGGCCACTAACATCTCTTACATAAACCATTGAACTCTTAGCTTCTACCCTTGCCTGGCTATGGTATATTCTCAACAAAACAATATCAGTGAACTTCTAAAATTCAGAACATGTCAATCATCTTCTCAAAATTCTCCAAAAGTTTACAAATTCAGACAGAATCCTTACAATGACCTTGAAGTCCTCCACAGTCTTGTCCCATGATGATGCTGAACTCATAACCTACCACTCTCCCCTGTTCATTCGATTCTGACAAAACTGGCCTCTTTTCTCTTTTTTGAATATGCCAGGCATGCTCCTGCCTCAGAATCTTGCAGAGGCCATTACTTCTTCTTTGAACTCCCTTCCTTCAGATCATCCAATCAAGTCTTCCTGTTGTTTGCTCAAATGTCACTTTCTCAGCAAAGTCGACCTTAACCACCCTTTTAAACACTGTACATACAAACCAGCATTCCACTTCCTGCTATCAGAGCACTTTACTCCTTTTAATATACTCTAGAATGTCTTCATGTTTGTGTTTATTGTCTGTGTCTCCCTCTAGGAAGAAGGAGGATTTTTATGTTTTGTTCATGGATGTATTTCTTGTTCCTCTTTTTTCTTTCATTGATATATCCCTAGTGCCTAGAAGAGTGTTGACACAGTACATAGTTCAATAAATATTCGTTGAAAGATTCATTGCCTGAAGAACTAACTGAATAAGTAAGTGGATATGATACTATCCATCTGTGTAAACTGCTAATGAGTGCAGTGACCAAGCTGTGTACTGGTGACCTGGGCTATTTTCCACTGTGACTCTATTGGACTTTTTCCACATCATTACCCCTACTTCTCTTTCCAGGTTCTGAATGTGGTAAGAAACAACTAGTATTACTGTGTACCTGGCACCATGGACACCCCTTATGTATTTCCATAGTCACACAGCCCTAAATAAGGAAATAATAAGGAAATGGTACAAACTAAGTTGAAGAATAGGTCCATAAGATAATTGTGCTCATAAATTCATTAGAAACTTAGAGACTGCCCATTAAGGAGTGTATATCAAAACCTGTCATCCCAAGATGAAACCATAGGTTACTGGGCATTTACTTAAGAGTGTTCATTCAAGTCTTGACAAGAACTGTACAGAGTGGCAGAATGTGTGTTGAGGAAATAAAAGAGACTCTAGCTTTCTGCACTTCTTGATTGGGCTAAAAGAGGATGACAGTTTAAATTTCTAAAAATAATTCTTACAGTTTTTTTCCAACTAGTTCATTTTTAATTTCCCTGTTAACCACACTCATTTTATCTATTGGTGGCTCAAAACTTTTATGATGAATCTTTGTGCATTCTAACACTAGGACTGTCTGGTAAATAATATAGAGTAATGAAGTCTAATGGAAACAACTAGACTTTAGAATCAGAAAAACTTTTTTCAAATCCTGTACCAACCACTTATTATGCATCTTTGGGCAGGTTTTAAACCTTGCAACCTAAATATCCTCATCTTTAAAATGAGAACAATAATTCGTATTTCAGAGAGAGCTTGTGAAGGTAGTTAGATCCTATGAGAGCCAGACATCAGGAGTCACTCCTAACAGTAATTAAATAAATGCTATCTCCGTTTCTTATCTTCCTGAGGTTTGGGAACAACCAAGAAATCTCCCTCATTCAAATGCCAGCTGGGAATTAAAGAACTCTGCCTTAAATTGCTAGAAATTCTCCCAGGTAAGGTTTTTTTTTTTGCCACAGTTTTTTTTTTTTTTTATGTTCCTTGAACACTCCAAGATTGTTCAGACCTTGAGACCTTGACCTCTGTCTGGAACCCTTTTCCCCATTTCATTACAGCCCTTAGCGAGATATCTCAGAACATCCTTTTCATTAATGGTGGCTCCTTCTCACCCTTGTTACCATCATAGCACCCGACTCCTTAAACTCTAAAGCATTATTAAAGTCATTTTTTATTGACTTGTTCACCTGCTTACTTTCCCACCACTCCAACATACATTCTTAAGGGTCTTGTCTGAGTTGTTTAAAGCAGTATCCCCAGGACTTAGAAGACTGCCAGGCTCATTAGTGGGTGTGCAAATCATTTGCTTAATGAAAGTATTAAATGAGAAGATTTGTATTTGAACATATATCAGTATCAGATCCTTTCTTAACACAGAGCAAATATCCTGGACTCTGGTCGCTTACCAGAGGGTCTGGGGTAATCACCCATCTCCCTCATGCCCCCCCACCCCCAGCCTAGGGGGCAGGGGAAAGGGAAACTTCATCTAGTTCACATAGATCCCTGCACCAGTCATGCATTCCTCACATTCTTTGTTGATAGACAATCCCAGCTGGGACAGCTGAAGAGCACATTAACAAGTCAACAGCAAAACCTGCCCTCTGAGAATCCTCTCCAACTCCTAAGCTATTCTTTGCTTTTGAAACAAGCCCCACTCTTGAATTCAGCAAGATTTACTTCACTCAATTCCTGATGAATACACACTGTTTTCATCCCTGGGTTCATCCTCAGGCTTGAGTCTAAACTTGCTTCTGAGCCTGTTTATGTAGCTTAGACAATTTGAAATGATGGGGTGATGAAATGAGAAAAAGAAAGGAAAAAGGAAAAACTTACTATTTTTGCACTTGTGATTATTTGAACACTGGTTTTTTTGGACCCATTATTGTTTTAAGTTTTTAAGTTAAAAAGTAGCTCCTTGGAATTTTCTCTAATATTGGTAAGGTATAAACATACCATCTGTTATGTTAGAATACACCTGGGATTTTTATTATTACTATTACTTAAACTCTTGATTGTAATATTGGTTATTAGAATTGAGAGTATCCAAATGTCCTATATATCTTAGATTTCATGGTATTTTTAAGGATTGTGGTATATTCCATTTTGTCACATTTTTATAATGTTCTTGCCACGTTGTATACAGGTAAGTGTGGGAATAGAGATTTTGCTTCTGAAAGAAACTACGAATTACCATCGCAAGTCTAAATTGGTTCATAGAAAAGTAACCTCAGTTATTAACCTCCCTGAAATGTTCTTTTCCAATTTCTTGAAGTTTATTTTTTTACATAGCAATTGTAATGTAAAAGAGTGAATTTGGGGATGTATATTTTGCCTCTTAAGACTTAATGACAAGATCTAGAAAAGATTGTGTGTGTGTGTGTTTGTGTGTGTGTGTGTGTGTATGTGTCATGATGCACTATTTTGCACACTGCTGAATGGCTAGAAGATTCATATCATAAGCTTTTCTAATAGCAAGCAGGCAAAAAAGTACAGCTTTTCTCCTGGCACTTCAAGGAGATTATTGCCTATTTTCTTTTTTATCACATATATTTTCATGAATATTGGCTTTTATGAATTCAATATTCATTCATTTACTATTTTACTGTGTACATATCAAGGAATACTGTAGAACTATAGGATTTTTCTAGAAAATCATGCACCCATTGCTGATAGAATGTAATAACTTTAATCTTCCAAAGGAGATTCTTTCTTTTTAATTTTCTTCATTCACTTGTTATGTGTCCAGAGGTTTCATTTTTTAAATCTTGAATGTATCAGAATTCTTTACGTTAACCATCATATAAGGTGATATTTCAGGACAGCTGTCTTACATCCTTGTATAAAGGGAAAAAAGTAAAGCAAATCCTCACCCTTTTAAAAGTAGTAGGTCTTAGATCCTTTATGTTTCTATTCAGTTTAAACTGTCTATAAAACAAACCAGATCTTGATGAACATTTCTAGCCAAGCTGATGATTAGCACTGCTGATATTTAAAATAGTGTAATTTCTTAGCAATAATAATTCTCAAACATTATGAGTAAGTAAAGGAATTATTAAATTGGGCATCAGTCTGAAACTAGACAAGAATTTCAACAACACATACAAGAGAAGCAGAACCAGAAGTGCAGATCGTGGGTCCATGTGGTGATCATTGGGATGACTACCCCCTCCCCCCACCCGTGTGTGAAAGCACAACCACAGAAGCATCAGAAATAAGCAAACTGACCTGGAGAACCAGAAGGGTGGATATACACATAAACTGAACATTTTTAAAGCTGAAGTTCTATCACATTTAAGTGGAAATTCAGAAGATAGTACAAATACGCATTGTATCATCAGAAGGTATCTTTATAGTCAACACAGAAATGCTAAGTCAATTTTACTGAAAAGTGACTTCTTGTCCTTTTTTTATGTTCCCCCCTGTGGTTCATTTTGGTTGGTATAAGAAAAAATATTAAAATGAGATAAAGGAAAAAAAGATAAAAATTGGCAGAGAAAAAGATAAGCTATGTTCTTTTCTAATAGAACATCCAGGGTCTAATCAGAAATACAAATGTTTTTAGAAATACAAATATATGAATGGGACGGTGGCAGGTATGCTTTATACAAATGAAAGCCTATGAACTGAACAAGCTCTCAGTATTTTTCTACCACTATTGCTTAAAGAACCGTTTTTCCCAATGAAAGTTACTTAAGAATTCTCTTTAATGGATAATTTTTTAGCGCGTGCATTGCTATGAAAGTTAAACAATTCTGAAATTCTTTTGTTGAAATTGAAGAAGCAAGAGATTTGCACTTCAAAATGTAATAATTATGAAATTTCACCCCTTTTTGTCTTGGTTTCAGAAAAGATTCCACAGAAAACAACCAAAGTTGCCTAAAGGGAGAACTAAGAACAAGTTCCAAAATGGGTAGTGAATTGAAAACCTGGAAAGTATGAGACTAAATTGATGAATGCATTTATATGATGATTGACAAGTTAGTATCCAGGTTCCACTGACCAATATTTATGGGAAGGAGTGGGAGAAAGGAGATCCTAGCAGCTTGTGTCTACTATTTTTTTGCTGTCCAAAGCTAGTTTATAGGAGGAGTGGTGAAGGACTGAGGCTGCATTAGAAAACGTCCTCTGGGCAGGTTCTCTGGGCTTTTTAAAACTCTTGTTCACCAGTACTTTACGTGGCGGCTTATCCTTTATTGGTGGAAGGGAAAAGAAAAACACAGGAGACTCACTGTTAGGTTCTAAATCAAAGCTCTGCTCTGCTGATTGCTGGACTGGCTTTTCCAAAGCAAAGCAAGTGAGGACATTAAAATTCCTTGTTTCAGTGCACCAGGCTTTTTGGTTTGGTTTGGTTTGGTTTGATTTGGTTAATTATCAGCAGCAAAAAGACCATTTTTCAATGTATCTTACATTTACCTTAAGACATATTCAGTTTTTTTGTTGTTCAATTTGATCAGTACTTGAAAAAGATAAAGCAAGATGGGAAAACACTTTAAAAAATAACCTACAGAGGATGCGTTCCTTTTCATAGAATTTCAGAGCCAGAAGGAAACTACCATTGCTCCTAACACAACTTTTCTTAAAAGTGACCCCAAGCTCCAAAGACATTTAATCAGTTGCCTAAGACTCCTCCTACTCATAATGTCAGGACTAAGATCCTCCTTGCTGGCTTTCTACTTGCCCTCTTTACACTGCCCTATGCTGCCTCTAGCGGTAAACCCAGGAACTATAAGGAGGAGGGGCGGCAGGAGAAGGGAAGGAAAGCTTGGGAGGGTCAGACATACTCCTCAAGAGGCAAATCGTGAAATGCCTAAGTCAAGATGCATGTGAGCATTTGCCTGGATAAAGAGAAGCAATTGGTCGTCCCAGGCATTGGTCGCACAGAACAATAACTACCGCTGGATACCTGTGATGCTTATTTTCAGTTTTGGAAGATCAGCCTAGGGAAGAAAGCTAATCCCTTCCCTCTTGCCTCCACACCTTCTACTCTTATCCAAGTGACTGTGGTCTGTCGTTCCTCGAACATTTTGTGGGCTTGTTCTTTATAACACAATTCCATTACCTGTCTTTGGTGTTTCTTTAAATCCTGTCTGTCCTCGTAATTCCCAAATCGTTATCCTGGTCTTTCTTAATCTGTAAACTCAATCCACACTGGAACCTTAGGAGGGGACAGGAAAGATAGCTGGATTTCTTATTTCAGCGGAACTCCAGAGGACCATTCCTGCCACCTCCCCCCAACCCTGCCCCATTTATGCACACTAGGAAGACTTCAAAGATCATTTATGGAGAGGAAGGGTTGCACGCTAGAAAAAGTGGTGGAAAGGAGGACGGGGGGCCGCATCTGTGCCCATGCAGAGGCGCGGAATGGGAACAGCATTCAGGCGGCCGCTGCCGCCCTGCCCCGGCGACGGCTGGCACAGTCACCAACCGGGAATCGGTTGGTGCCGCGGGTGGGCCAAGGCAGCGCGGCCGGACTGGAGGGGAGGGTGGCGCTGGCAGCTTGAAAGGGGTCTTTGTGCAGGACTTCGGGCTAGGGTGGGAGGGTGAGAGAGGGGAGAGTGAGTCGAGATCTGGAGGCTGGGGTTCTGGGACGTCGCTCCCCGCTACTCCGCAGCCGCGCTTGAAAGATCCGGGTAGTGCCGGCAGGGGGCGGTGTGGTGCCGGAGAGGTGGGGTGGACGCCCCTAGGTTTGGCCCATTCTGAGACCGAAGGAGAAAGAAAGCAGCTTGGAGAAAGCAGAAGGGAATTAAGAAATTTGCCTCCCCGCCCCCTCCCTAAGTGGCAGAGAGACTGCGCTGGTGGAAGGGCGAAGCCCCTGGCCGGACGCTCGCTCAGCTGTCGGGGAACGAGGAGAACGGCCCCGGGGTATCGCGGCTCCCACCTGGGGGAGAGAGGCGGGCGCCGTGCTGCCTTCCCTCCGCGCCCCAGCCGCGTGGCTTCAGGCTTATTTTCCCAGCTGGGAAGCGTCGCGCTGCAGACAAGGGAATGCCTGTGGTGAGTTGTTTATTTTGTTGACGTGGGGGGCGAGCGGCAGGCAGCAGCCGGGACTGTTTTGTTTAGGTCTCGGTCCACCTGTGTGGTATAAATCTGCCAGCCTCAGGGCGGCGGGGGCCCAGGGTGAGAAACCCCAGCGCTTCAAAAGGTCCCATTTTTTCTCTTGCAGACCTAGAACCACATTTGGTTCTCCACTCCTGGAATCCGCTAGATCCTAGCTTACACTGCCCCCAGACCCCTGATCAGTGCTTCCCGCACCGTTGTGGACAGGGCTGGAGCTCCAAAGGGCAGTCTGCGCCCACGACCCGGCGACAGCTGGCCATTGGAGTTCCTCCCCGTACCCTTCCCCGTTCCTTGAGGACAGGGTAGCTGAGAGTTTGATATGAGTGGCGATCGTGAAACTAGTGGGAACTTGTTTTAGCTGCTTCTGGCATGAAATCCGTTTGGGGTGTTTGGCAAATTGGGATGCGGGTTGGCCAGAGTTTCCAAGATTTCAGACTGGGGGTAGTAAGCGGCTGACTCCTGGAGGAGCCCAGAGGAACCCCCGGGGCTGATGGCAGTCACCGCTTCGGCTGCGTTTGCCTGGAAGAAAAGCCTAAATACATTAGCGAGCTGGTAAAGCTTTTAAGGCCTTCTGGGGAGTGAGTGGCTGGCTAATGAGAGGTTAATTTTGTTTGGAAGGAAAGACTGTGCTGGTTTCCTGAGATAAATGGACAGGAAGCGCATTACCTCCGCGCGCTGGCAAGCGGCTCCCAAATGCTTTTTGCACCTGCCGCTTTGAGCCGCGCGAGCCCCGGCGGAGCCCGCAGGAATCGCGGGAACCGGTTGTGCATGCTCGGGTGATGAGCCCCACGCACGCCCCGGGTCATCTCCTGGGGGCGCAACGCTCACGCCGGGCTCTGGGACTCTTCTCTCACACCCAGGTCCTGCGTGTTCCGGAGCTCGGGGGCCCCCTGATCCCGCCATGCCCCCTCCAGGAGCGGAAGGGTTAAGAATGATGTAAGTACAATCCACTGAGCTGCTTGCCGCTGGGCTGTCGGACTCCGGGCTATTTCAGCCCCTGATTTGCGTACACCATTGACTGGGGAGCCGAGGGGAGCCCTTACTCTAGAGTGGTTTGCACAAATCGCAACCCCGAGCCAGATTCCTGGCTCCACTGCCCCAGGTGATTTGTAAGCAGACAGAGCCCCTCGTGTTAGATTTCTGGAAATGGAGATATATTAACAGGGGAGCAGTTAAGACATCACGTATAGGTTCAGGAAAAGAAACCGCATCTTGTTTAGAATCCATTAATGTTGCTGACATGTGTTTTAATTCTACCCACTTGCACATTCATACCATGGGATGCTTTGCTGGGTCCCCTCACTGCATTGCTCTGGTCTCGTCTTTCCTTCCTGAAAACAAAGGCGAAGGGAGAAAGAGTACAAGAGGCAAGAAACGGGTATCTGTGAGTTGTGCAAACTGTCACTTAACTGATTCTTTTCTCCTGATTAAAATGTAAAACTTTTATAAGTCATCAGTTTTATGTATGTATTCTAGCTCCCTTCTTAGATTGTTCTTTGAAGAGTCTTAAAATCCTCATTAACTAATGCAGCATTTAAGGTGGAGGAATGGATGCGCTATACGCGACCTTTCCCTCAAGCTCTTGGTTTCCATGATCATTAGGGATCTTGCTAATAGTCCGAATTTACCCGGCGAGTGTGTCAACTGACCTAATGTCTTGAAAATTGGAACCACCTTGCGTTTTAATTGTGAAAATTAACATTTCCCCCCGGACACTTATGCAGCAATAAAAAGTGAATTGTTAGGCTTGTAAATCTTGAGCTTGTCAAATTTTACAACAGAGGAGCAATAAAGGACCTTAGAAGAAATGAAGTTTCACCTTTAAAGAACAGTTCCATTTCCACCAGGATTTGCAGTGACTCGAGGACGCCCTCTATTGATAAGAAAATCCAAAGCCCCCGTGTACCTAAGCAACAGGACAAGAGGAGGAAAGGGAAAAATATAGAAAGTCACAAGCGAAAAGACCCAACCTAAACTGAATTTGACCCTTAACTCTTGGTTATGTGTTCTGAATATGATCACAGTGGTCAAATTAAATCTTAAATTAAGGGAAAAGAAACATCTCACTGTTAGTCTTTGTTACCAAAATACTTTGAAAAAAATGGTCACATTTGATTACTTTTTAAGAGACGTTTACCAGGATTTCATCAACTCCATTTCGTTGATTATATGAAAGTAAAATTTTGGTCTAATAGTATTTACCTCCACGGCATTATTTAAAGATCACAGCAAATAACTCCCCCAAAAAAGTCATTTCTCCAGGCAACTCTGAAGCTATTATTAAGCATACTATGGATGTACACAGGCTTGGATTGTATCTTTGGCAGTGAAAGGTGTGTTTACCACTTGAGTCATCATAGTGTGTAATAGTAATGAAAAGTTACAGTAAAGATAAACAGGCATCCTTCATTATGGACCTAGTGGTTTGTACAATGCATTGCGTGTCTAATAAGTAAACTGGAGCGATCTAAGGTTTGCCCTCAATTATCCTGGTCCATTGATCAGCACATCGTAATATGTGGACTACTAACGTGTCCGTGGTTACACGAAAATCTTAATTACAGATTCTAAGCAGCCGGTAGAGTTGCAAACTAAGCTTTGGATGTAAGTTTGAATTTAAAATGGCAGCTCTGAGCCATTTGGGGAACAGCCGAGGATAGTATGAAGTGGTTCCCAGCCTTGAGGCTGTTCTTGAGATTAGATACCACTTCACACTTACTGATAACAAATTGTAACCTATCATCAACCTCACAACATGCTTCACTAAGTCTTCAGTCGGCAACCTCTTTTCTGGCAGACAATCC
>JAVSCE010012293.1:0-30578 GCA_032199065.1 Smutsia gigantea
CCCAAATTACAGAGAACTCAAGACTGCCCTATATTGTATGTATTGGCCAGAGGGGTCTGCTTGGACTTTCTAGAAGGGAAGTGAAGCCAATAGGAGAGTAGTTCCTGGTCATTTCCAGATGAAGTAGAAAAGGATGTCAATACGTGTACTACAACAGGCCCTCACACAGCACAACAGGGAAAGTCCCCTCTCCTCCAGCGTGACAATACCCACAAGTTTTTCTATGTGGTTTTGAACACTGATGGTCCTAATCTGGTCAGTGAACTGGAAGATGATGACATGATTTGGCAAGCAGAAATATTCTGAAGTTGTGTAGTTGAGTCTTCTGCCAAGGTCCTCACCTCCCTCCCTTAACTGGTAAGTAGGAAGTGACGAGGCTTGGGCGACAGTAAAAACAAAACCTTCGAGTGTTTGAAACCAAGCCCCAACTCCCAGAAATTAAATGGAGAGCAAGGAGTGATGAGGAATCACACCTAGGGAGCAAAGAGATCTAGGCCCTTCCGGGATCACTTCTTAAAGAAAACATGTGCCCTTGTTCAGGCTTGCTGGGGCACACAGAGCAATACCCCAAGAGCACCCAGCCTCCGGGCTGACGGAACCATGTGGTGAAGGCAGGCAGCCACCATGCGGTCACCATCCTCCCCCTCAGCGGGCCTGGCCTGGCCTCCTGTGTTCAGCCCTGCCGTCATCCATGCGTGACACTGACCCCGTGGTGCCTCTGTGCCCAGGATTTCTTATGGGCGAGGGGACAATCAGCCAAAGGCTCTTTCACAGGCTCCTGTTACAGTATGTCACTGACAAGGGTCCATAGAAGAGGGAGAAGGGAGATGCCTGGGTCCAGAAGTCAGAGAAAGGACAGAAAGGAGGTGGCTTGTGGAAACCTCTAAGCACCACAACCAAGACTCCCAAAGAGGCAGCTTCCTGATCTAGTCTCCCCTCTGCCATTTAGGATGGGGCAGGCCCAACTCCTTCTGCCACTACCTCAGGGACAGTAGGCGGGAGTGTAAGACGTGGCCACCAAGGGCCCAGTTGGCAGCTTGGAATCCCAGAGACATGCTCAGATCCTGTATCAAGCTCAGAGAGCCAGGAGCCAAGGGGCCTGCTCTCCGCTCTGCTACTAGATGTAAGGCAGCCCCCATGTGGAAGGCCTCAACAGAAGGCTCTTTTCCCAGAGAGGAACTAGCTTCCAGGTGCTACCTCTCCCTATTCCCACAACAGCTGTAGAATCCCAAGGACACTGCTTCCCAACCCAAGCCCCTTAGGTTCTTCAGAAAAAAGAATTTAAGTCAAAACATGATTTGTTTTCAGGTTGCAAGTAATGGGTCAGTTGAGGATCATACTGTCCGCCCCTCCCCCAGCCACTGGTGCTTGGCAGACGGGGGTGGGTGCTGGGGTGCAAGCCCAGGAGCTTCTGGGCCCCAGGGGCCTACTGCCTGCTGTTGTTGTCAGACAGCTGGCTGGGGGTCCGCACCTCACCCAAGGAGGTTGTGCCCTCGAAGCGCTGTGAAGCGATGGCTGCCTGGTGGGACATGCTCTTCCGTACGATGTCACCCTTCCGCCACAGCACCACTTCCTGCAGAGGTGGAAGAGGGTGGCAACATGACACCATTAGAGGGAGGCAGAGGGATGGGATTCCCACAGGCTCCAACTTGCTACCTGGGGAATCTTGGGGAAGAGCGTCCTCTGCTCATCTCTCACCAAAGATGGCTGCTGTCCATGCTTCCTTGTCCCCAGGGCTCCTCCTGATGGTGTGGCCAGAAGGGCAGAGTGGTCACAGGGCTTGAGCCCGAGAAAACAGACTCTAGGTACCAGGTGGGAACCCTTGTTCTTGCTGTGGGGCTCTTGGCAATCCATGCTTCCACCTTGTAGGAAACCGGCATGTGGCACAGACACTAATAAGCTCTCTCCCCTGTACCATTCTGCTTAACGGTCAGGAATGACGTCCCACCTGTGCTGTCCCTAGGCAGCCAGGGGCCTGGAGGTGACAAGCCTCACCTGCTGTTTGAAATAGCGCCGCTCCTCCTCGTCTATCAGCACCAGGTTAAGGTAATAGCGCACAGAGAACTTCTTGTTGATGTCACGCATGGTTGGGGTGAGTTCGTACCCAGCCAGGAAGAGCCGGATTGGGATGGACTCACCTGCAAGGGCCAGGCAGAAATCAGAGCAAAGGACAAAGTGACCCAATCTATCTTACACCATGTCATTCTCTGACCACAGCAGGGGGGGTGCCACCTGGGCCTGTATAGAACACTCGCTAAGCAAGTGCCTCTGCCTTTTGGCAAGTTGCATTCTGCTGCCCAGGGATTGATTTGCTGAGCAAAATCATGACTCAGCAGTTCCACTCCAGGTCCTGTTGCGAATGCTGTGTGTCCATCTCTCACCATCCCAATACAGAGACCAGTGAGCAGCAGTGAGTATGAACAGCACGGGGCTATCACTGTTAAGCATCTGTGGTTACATGTAATGTGTCTAGTTGTCGGGGTTTCAAGAGCCGATTGTCAAAGCCCAGCTAACTCAGCATATAACCAAGCAATTCTAATGCTTCCTCCCTGCATCCTAACTAGTGTGTGCCTCCAAGACACATCTCTACTCTAAGATGGACTGGCCGAGTGGTATAATGGTCTGGAGACCAAAAATCTTCATTTGTGTCCCCGCTCTCCATTTGCCAGTTGTATGAAGTCTGTCTGAGGTAAGTCTGTTGCTTTTTCTGGACCTTAATTTTCTCATGTGGAAAATTAAAGAACCAGCCTATATAATATTTTTTGTCCCTTTCAGCTTGAATATCGTGCCTTTCCTAGTATAAGTGGAACAAAATTAGGCCAGTAATTCTACTGAGAAATGCCAAATCTATAATGTGGTCTAAAGCTAAATATAAATGATCTTTTAATTATCTGCTGCTGGTATTGTTCTCAGTGTCCCATTTCACTTGTACAGGGAAAATGACAGTTGGCTCCATTGCACAGCTGGTGAAAAAATGGAACATACAGAGTCAGGAGGGCTCAGTTCTGTCCCCCAAGCGCCTGACATGGTGACACCCAAGAATCTTCTGTTAGTGCCCGAGTGTTTTGGGCTGCTAAATCTACAGCGGTCCTCTTTCCATGTGGAACAGACTGTGGAAATAAACTGAATAAAACTTCGGCATCACTAAGCACTTCTCAGTGAAAAACGCATTCTTCCTCATCTGTTGCTCTAGTCAATGAAGAACATAAAGGACTGCTATGCCCAAATAATCACACAGGTTCCCCAAATAAGAAAACTTTCAACTCCATTCATCCCAGATGTAATGCCAGCCAGCTCCATGAGGTGGCGGGCCAGTTTCCATCCAGTTTCCAGGGCTGTTTGCAGCACCTACCTACTCAATGATGGCCAGAGTACCTATCCTCCGTGAACACAGAGCGCGGATCATTTTACCAGAACGAGAACTAAGTAACAAAAATGACTACTCTGCCTTAGTCTCTTGTTCCTAGGAGCAGAGGATATCAAAATATCAATAGGAAAAAGTAATAAAATGTTCAAACTGTATCTGCTAAGCCAGTACTTTTCAAACTTTTTTGTTAATAGAGGTTAACTTCTGAGGTCCACTTTCCAATACAAACTCAATATATAAACAAAGCTGAGTGGAGCTCTTTCAGGTGAAGGTGGGGTTCATAGAGTTCCACTTCTCAGCCCTCTTTTTCCTTCTTGGGACCCACAGGTACAGTTAGAGATTAGGAAGTTATAGGAAACCTTACTTTAACTTATAATCCCTCAAGCCCCTCCAAAGTTCTGTGTGGGGCCTGGGAAGTGTGGCTGCAGCTTGGGGGCCTGGGCACTCACCTCTCACCGGTGCTCCATCCATGATCTCATACTTGGCTATCGTGTCATTCTCATGGTATACATTGGGACCTGTGCCTGTCGTTTCCCGCTTGATGATGTCTATCTCCATGTGCTTGATTTTGATTCTCACCAGCAGGAAGTATATTTTCCCTACAATGACATCTTTCAAATGGTATCTGAAGAAGAGAAGAAAAGATGTGTGTACAGCAGCTGACCCTGTGCACAGTTATAGACCTTTCTGACTCAGGAGAGGGGATGTTGGCTAAGGATGGAGTCACTGCACTCACCCATACTGCCACCCACATCGCCACTGCAGAATCATATCCCAGTGTGTTTACCTAAATCAAAGTAACTTCTGTCCCTTCCATTACAGATACAACTAAAGGGCATCGTTCCTGCCTGCTATGTCACCATCTCTGTTTGCTCATCTGCTCTGTCTCCTCAGTCCTTTAACTCCTTTTATACCTTTTTCATTTGTATTTGTGGTTTCTTACATATCCTTATGTGCGAGAGGTCAGTCCTCCAATTCCAGGAGCAAGGTCTTGCTCTTTCTCTTAAGCTCCATAAAATGTTTTTTGGGGACTGGGTCTTGATGGCCCTCAGCACACAGTTTCATCTGCTGTGGACCAGACAGGAAGGCAGAAACAGTAGGGCAAGATGCATACACCAGTACCCACTCTAAGCTTTGCTGCCACGTCTTGTGCTTTGTGGGATGTTAGGGATTGGGCCACGTTATACAACACTTTCTGATCCTTCCTGCTCCTCTCTTTGGGTCAGTCAGTAGTACTGGTGGTCTGTATGTGCACAGCCCTGTATCAGGCACTGCTGCAGAGAGCAAAATCGTCCAACTGGAAGCTCAGAATCACAGGACATGCGTGCTGGTAGGGACTTTAGAATTTAATCTCCTTATACTATAGATGAAAAAAGAAAGTTGGAAGATAAACAACTTGAGCAGGATTTGGGTAGGGACAGACACAGGCTCCAGGTTTTTAGGCTTCTGCTCACCCTATTGTTTCAGGCCTCCTTCCTGCTTACGATCTGATTGAGCTGACTGGACACTCTATGTAGATCACCTAAGAACCCTTAAAAATCAGAATGTAGGCCACTCACAGCATTTTAGAAGTAATGCTTAGAGACCATAGATTCTAGGGGTTTTCAAACTTTACAAACTGACCATTCCCTTATTCTAAATGAAATCTTATGCAGAAGCATTACTGTGCATGAAACACAAAAGAGCTGCTGCTGTGGAGGGCCTGAGGCCCTGGTCCCCACTGCTTTTCTACTTCACCTTCCCATATGTGTGCTTGAAGCCCACTAACTGGATCCATGCCCCTCATTTTTCAGATGAGAAACACAAGGTATAACGGTGTTAGTACCTGCTAACTTCAGCCCAAGTCCTCGGGCAGAAGAGGACCTGATTCCAAGCACACACTCTTTCTGTTCCATCACACAAGCCACGCCCTCTCACACAGCACAGCCCACTCTGGGAGGGCAGACCCACGTCTGGGAGTATCCCCTCCTGGATGTCATGCAACTGACTCTCTGAAGCACTTTCACAATTAAATGAGGTCTCAAGCACATTGCTGACTGGTGGCTATTCACAAGGTGGCAATGCCTGCAAGTCACCCCTTTTACCAGATAGCTGGGGCTTTGGTATGCAGGCTCTTTTCCTGGAAGGCCCACAAAGCCCGAAGACTATAAGAGAAATGGGGAGGACCTGTTCCCTTACATGTCCCTGCCAGGCCCAGATAACTTCCCCCCCAACTCAAGGGTGGGCCCACGGCCAAGCAGGGCTCTTCTGGGTACACTTGGTTCAAGGCCAGGGGACAGGGAGGAAAAATACACCTTCCCTGCCCCCCTGGTTCTAGGAAGCACACATGTCCCTAGTTTAAAAAGCCCTGTTGCCAACCCTTCACAGAAGAGCCAGCTGCTCAGGCCCCACTACCCTCCCTCGATGATGGTGGGCCTGAGGTGAGGGTCTGCACAGTGAGACCCTAGTGAGAGACTCTGTGATTTCTTTTTTTTAGCCCTCTGTGAATAAAATACTTTTACTTTTGCATACTTGATTTTTCAAACATTTTCAGGGCTTTTATTTTGAAAAGATACATTTTTGAACTTTAGGTTTTGTGATTTACAAGCACTTAAAATTTTTGATGCTCTAACAGTAAACACAGTTTAAAATGCATGGCTTCTCAACTTGCCAGTTAAAATAAAAATATTTATAGACCTTTATAAAAAGGCCATCAGGTATCCTTTGGTACAATTCATTTTAATTCAGGGAGGATACAGCAAACTATGGCTGGTGTCTGGTTTCCTTGCTTTGATTTCTAAAGACATACTGTACATGGAATACAAATAGTAATGGAATGGTATTCTGAGAATAATCTCACACAGAAGGAAACAGCTGTACCTAGAATCCAACAACTAACTTCTAAGTTATTTTAGCTTGACTTTGAAAGATACCATAGGATGTTTAATAAATTTAAGTAAAATAAAGTTTTATTTTGGGGTCAGTTGGCCCTTTGCGGGCTTGGCACACGCGTCCACTGTGTTACTGCTGTGACCACCCCATGGCATTGCTGCCGCCTGGAAGGAGCCAAGGCAAGGGACTCTGTCAGCTTGCAGCCTGAGCAAGACCTGTCTGAATCTCCCTAAGTAGTCCTTCCACAGTCTTGGAGCCCCACACTTACTTGGATTTATTGTACTCAAACTCGATGTGCAGGCAGTCCTCGATCCCAACCTCCATCTTGATGGAGGAGTTCAGCTCTGGGTATGTGCTGAGCGTGTGGACGACGATGTCCATCTCTTTGACAACATCATTGAGGCGGCGGCTGATGGTGGCTCGCAGGAAGTACCTATAGGAGGCAGACATGTTGTGAAGGAACACTCCCAATCTCCAGATGCTACCGAGGTTTATGCACCGAACAGACATACTTGAGAGAACCCCTTCCACAGTGGTTAACCTTTAGGGCTTCTTACTCCTTTGAGAATGTGACCCACCTCCCAGAAAAAATGACCATGTGCACTTACACACAAAATTCCAAGGAGTTCAGAAACCCTCCCACACCCTTGCGAGCCCATAGTCTAGGTTAAGACCTCTGCTCTAAGTAAAAGTGATTCTCTGCTCCAGACTCCAACTGCATGTCATTCTTACACCCTTCATGCCTTTCACCACTATCTACCGTGCATTTGTGTGCAGGTTTTATTTCTTCAACTAACTCCTGACTCTTTGGACACAGGGATCTGTCTTACACTCTTATATTTACATGCCCTTTTATTTAATATTCAATCAATAAGTATCTTTCAAGTCCCTCATTGTTAGAAGGAAAGGGAATGGAGAAATTAAGTCAGTTATTCATTTGTAAGCATTTATTAGTAGGCACGGGATGAATAAGATATGGTCTCATGGGAAGCTCACAGTCCACCAGGGGAGATGGGCAAATAAACTGAAAAACTAGAACACACAGCAAGTGCTAATTCAGATACAGAAATCAAGTGGGAGGGAGAAAAGGACATTCAGGAAGAGCAAACTGTGTAAGTAAAGCAACTGAGGTAGAAGAGATACTGTTTTGAACAAATTAAGTCTCTGGCTGAACCTAGGATCTGTGGGGAGGGGTTGCTGGGGTAGAGGACAAGTTAGAAAGAAGACAGAGACACAGCCCCTGAAGGGGTTAGGATGCCAAGCCTGCCCTTTACAGCCAGCTACTTTATCATGGCCTTCCCAGCATCCCTGTTCCCTAACTCAACTCTATCCTAATACCCAACAAGAGAAGAAACACCCCTTTAATCTTCTTCTAAATAAAACTTAGAGAATCTCCACTGCCTGTGAAGCATTCCTGGGGAAAGGTGCTAGGCAGCTCCTTTACACGTTTAGGCTAACTCTCCTCTGTGTGGCCCTAACTGCTTCTCGCAACCCTTTTATACATTTCAGTAACTTCCACCACATTCCCCAGGATATTTGTTCCTAACCCTCTGCCAATTGCTCAGGCTCTCAAGCCCCCACCCATATGGAAGGTGTGGCTCTGGTGTACCAAGAAAATGAAATACACTTCTCCCCTTCTCTGCTTTTCTATGCTGTTTTTTACTTAGGACCTAAACATGTGTCTATGTCTACCCATCCATTCCCCCAATAGCACTTCTCTAAGACCTCTTCTCCTCCTCTGTCTGGCAGAAGGACTCTCAACCTGAACACAAGTTAGAATTACCCTGGGTGGGAGGGACTTTAAAAATCCTGATGCTCAGGCATATCTGACATTTAACAGCTCTGGAGAGGGACAGAGGGAGCCATCATCATCAACATTTTTAAAAGCCTCAAAGTGATTCTACTATGGAAGCCTTGGTAGAAAACTTCTGTCTGGCACCTTGATCTTTTTAAACTTTTCCAATTTTCTCAATGTATCCAATCTCTCTCCAGATAAAGGCTTCTTCCTTTGGGTTTATAAAAAGTCCAGAACTCATCAATCCCTCAAACACTCTTCAGCTTTACACTCTTGACCTTTCTTTGGACACAGCTGTCACAGAGGGGTCCTATTCCAACCACTGAAACTTCTTCTCCATCCCTCCTCATTTCTTGCTTTTGTCTCCATACCCAATAGAAACTGCCCTCCTGAAGGTAACACATGGCCTGCCAGGTGCCAAACCCTGTGGCCTTTTTGGGGCATCAGTTCTACATTCGTTCTCATTCTACTTCCTCCTGCCTGAGATGCTCTTCCTGTGGTTCCACAGGAGACACTGCCAGCTCACCTCCCCTTGCTGCCGATCTCCCAGTAGCAGGTCCTGGATTCTTCTCTCTCAGGCACACCTTGAAAAACTAACCAGTTATTACCTCTGAGCAGATGATTCCCTCCAGTGACCTCTCTGTCCTAAGTGCCAGGCTTGATTTTCTAATTGCTTGATAAGCTTTTACACCTCTCTATGCTACCGGTGCTTCAAACTTTGAAATTGGATGAATCACCTCTACAAATCATCTCTTCCTCCTGATAGCCCTCTGTCTGCATATGCACCACCCCTCAGTAAATTCTGTTGATGTCTACTAAATTCATTTTCTAGCTGTTCCTCAGGCCCACTGAAGTAAAACTCTTAGCACCTCACACTAGCCTTCAAACAGTTGTCTCCACATTCTACCCATCCATCAAATATGACAAACTGACTTTAAGTCAATCTTTCCAAGGAACCACTCCTCTGCTAAAAAACAAAGGAAAAAGTCCAAAAATATCTTTCCATGTTTTCCCTCTACCTGTGTAGTAAGATACAAGCCCTTGGAATTTGCATCTTCCATTACACTGCCCTTAACTAATTCCCTTCTATACCTCCTCTCTCATCATGAATCCTAAAGTTTTTATCTAATTTGGACAGTAACACCTTTCTTTCATTTTCTTTTTTTATTGTGGCAAAATATAGAAGGGGTTCAGTGTATGCCACCCTGCATAAACATTATAGTGAGCTGAAAGCAACTGAGAAGCAACAGAAGAGAAACTTTGTGCCCTTCCCTATGTACCAGGAAGGGCTGGAGGTTCTCAAACACCAGAGACAACTCTGGAGCCTTACCAGCCCAGCGCCTGCACCTTGTTAAAACAACCCTTATCTTCCCTTTCTTTCCTCCATATATTTGCCTTCCCAGAATTTGTTGACCCTAGAAGCTCAAAGTCCTTTTTCTTTGTCACTTCTCTGTAAAATTTCTGTTTCTTCTGTTAAGATGCTTATATAGCCCAAGTTGTAACTACACCTCTGAGTTACCAATCACTGAGTTCCCTGTGTATGTGCAATACACATGCAAACCAACCAGGTTTTTCTCTTGCTCATATCTTTTGTCAGTCTAATTTGAAGGGCCCCAGCCAAAGAACCTAAGTGGGTAAAGGAAAAAGGTTTTTTCCTCCCATACAATATATGTAACATAAAATTTACCATTTTGACTGTTTTTAAGGGTACAGCTCAGAGGCATTAAGTACATTTGCACTGCTGTGCAACCATCACCACCATCACCTGCAGAACTTTTTCAACTTCCCCAACCAAAACTTTCTCCCCACTAAACACCAACTCCCTATCTCCCCTCTCAGCAGCCCCAGGCAACCACCTTTCTACTCTCTGTCTCTATGAATTTGACTACTCTTTAAGTGCCTCATATAAGTGGAATCATACAGTATTTATCTTTTTATGACTGGCTCATTTTACCTAGCATAATACTTTCTAGGTTCATCCATGTTGTAGCATAAGACAGGATTTCCTTCCTTTCAAGGCTGAATAACATTACACTGTATACGTATACACTACATTTTGCTTATCCCTTCACTTGTCGGTGGACACTCCAGTTGGATCCACCTTTTGGCTACTGTGAATATGCTGCCATGAATGTGGATGTGCATATATTTGGTTGAGTCCCTGCTTTCACTTCTTCTGGGTAAATACCCAGAAGCAAAACTGCTGGATCATATGGTAGTTCTACTTTTATTATTTTGAGGAACCTCCAAAATGTTTTCAACACCTTTCTTCTTGATATAAAAATGTTTAGGAGAAATCCACTGCAAAAAATATAATTAACCCCACAGCCAAGCACAGTGACTAGATGACTCTCACTGTTGCAGCCTTCTCTGAATGCAGTTATGGAATGCTACCTTTAGTGGGGGTCATGTCAGTGTTTAGCCTTCTCTGCCAAGATTGAAAAAGAGCCTACAATCACACTTCTGATGGAACAGGGAGACCAGGGGAAAAGATGAGAAGGGTCTTGCTATAGTCTATACCATCCTATACCCCGGCCTTCAGGTGGTGAAAATGAGCTGACCTTATGAGACAGCATCAAGATCTGGAACCAGCCGTCCAGAGTGTCGGAAGAAGTCTGCTTTATCCCAGTGATACCACATAATCTCAGGTTACATGCAAGGCTTTGTAGCTGCTGTGGATTTTTTTTAACCCCAGAGGCCCTGGAATCAGTCCCCATCCTCAGAGTTTCCAAGACTGGAACAATAAAAACAATCTCATGTACTTAAATTGTGTTTATTAATTTTTTACAAACTTGTCACACTGTGTTACATTTTATTCTCTGGTCACCACAGAAGATGGATAGATCTAGAATTAGAATCCAAATCTATTACCCACTTTTCAAGTGAGAAAGCTGAGCAACAGAACTCAGGATCATACTGCTGTTGTGTGGCAGAGCTGGACCAAGGAGCAGTATGTCCTGACACTGCCAGTAGTGTGCAGAAGGAGGCTCACAACAGAGTATGAGAGCCGACTCCTGAATTCTAGGAATTTTATGAACTGGTTGTTAAACACAGCAATTAAAGTTAAATAATAAAAGCTTACAACTGAATGAATTCAAAACAAAGGTAATACATACCAAAAGCTCATTGCTTCCCAATTATTTTGCTCCATTTTACAATTCTCTCTGTTGTAGGGGGGAATTTACATCTCATATCTCTGGTGTGACGGTAATGCTATGGCCAGACTGTACATCTTTTCCCAACTCTGCCATCAGGGACATCAGGTTGGTAGCTTGAAACTGGCTATGGTGGGAATATTTACACTACAGAAATTGACAAATCCTACAAACCAGGAGTTTTTACTCCCAGAGAGCCCAGTGCGATGCATTTACCAGCACACTACTCCTCTCAGCCCTCTTTCTTCTTGATAAGTGTATAAAGATTATTAGAAATGTGGACAGCTTCAGGTCCTCATTCACAGCACGTAGCTTTGGGGGCAAGGAGGGAAAATGGGGGCCACAACTCACCGTAGCTTCACATTCTGTCCTGTGTAGGACTCATACGGCTTCTCCACGTGGGTGAATTCAAAGTCGAAGGCCTGCGACTGAGTGATTTCTCCGGGCCGGGCCAAGTCCTTCACCAGGGACACAAACTCATGGTGGTTCCCACGGTCATAATAGAGCTCTGGAGAGAGAGAATCAGCCTTTTCTACCATACCCCAGGTTACATGGGGCCTAGCAAGGGGGCTGCAGGAATCCTACTTCTGAAAAGACCTCCTTCCCAAAGAGACCTCCTCTAAGGCTTGGTTTTGACTCCCTGTCTTTTCCTGACCCACTCCTTCACTGCACTTCCCATTACTGATCTACCTCCTTTCCCCCTTTCCAAACACTCTTTTATTATATAGAGAGAAATCCTGTGGCCCCTTAAGAACCCAATATAATCCTGCTCCAGGACATCAGGGCAATATCTTAATAAGGGATGCATAAGGGAAACTGCTACCAAAAACAACACATCTCTTTTAATACATTTTTAAAGATACTTACAACTTTTCAAACTATATTCATAGTTATTTAGTCATATCATCATCATAATAATCTTGTGAGACAGCTAGGACAGGCTTTATCACCCACTGAAGGAAACTGAGGCATAGCATGGCTTAACAATTGGTTTAGTCACTGGGCTGGCTGCAGGGCTGGGACTGGAACAGCCTATTGCTATGCCCTAATAAAATAAGGCTAGTAACATACTCCCTTCATAAGATTCTATGAGAATTAGAGGAGGTAACACAGATAAATAGCACCTACTACACAGCAAATACTCCTGTTTCCCCAGGTACGTTTTTCATGTATTATACTCAAAAACATTAGCTGCTAGCTGCTACTATCCCTTAAAAAGAAATCCATGTGGCCAATCTGACACAGAAGTTTTAATGTTATTCCCTCCATCTAAATCAATGGTCCTCAAACTTCAGTATGTATCAGAATCACTTGGAGGTTGTGTTAAAAGATTGCTGGGCCTCACCCCTACTGTTTTTTTATACAGAGGGTCTGCAGTGGGCCCAAGAATTTACATTTCTAGCAAGCCTCCAGGGGATGATGGTCCTGATGGTCCACACTTTGAGAAGCACTGCTTTAAATTCATCCTCCTTTGGAAACAGTTCTGGAATTTCTTTAGTACACATTCATGCCACCCATTTGTCCTATATTATTTTATGCCTGTTTGTACTCTGCCATTTAAGTGCTAACTTTTGCTACATACACAGTCTTTAGATATAAGCCCTATATTCACAGCTTCCTGGCACACCCAGTACCTGGCTATGCAGTGGGGACACTTAATACTGACTGTGGTACACATGGCCAAATTACAGTCAAACCGCTACCCCTCGGGCACTCTGAGCCCCTGTCCTAGGGTAGGCTGCAACTGCAGCGGAGTGGCTCAGCTGGGAAGCAGAGCAGCATAGCGCTCTCTGCTTCTGTACTGGGCTGCTTGGGGACAAACGGCCACGGAGAGAAGTGTCTGGAACAACCGCCTACTAGGCCCTCCCCTATCTCCAGGGCGCAGCAGGCAATCTCTCTCAGGGATAACCTGAGTGTCAGGGGCAGTGGGGCAGAGCTGCAGTTGCTCTGGGTCCACGCTGGACAACATAAGGTCTGAGATGTCAGGACTGAGTTGTCAGCTTTCTTGGGCCCAAGAAACCGTGTCCAGCCCCACCCTGGAGGAGAACTGTGCCCAAAGGAAAATTGGCTTCAAGCGATGTCTTCAGTCTTAGTGCAAAAAACAATCCTAGGAAACAGCCCTGACAAATGTATTCTACAGGGAACTTTTTCTCCCGACAGGGAGGCATTCTAAAGCACAGTGGGCTCTGTCCTAAGATTTATCCAGAGTGGGGGTGGAAATAGTGTGGTTAATACTACTAAGCTAGTGCTGCCACTTCTTTATGAAATTACATTATATTCTGTGATTACAGTTTGTTGATTTCCTATGTAGTTACATTTTGATCCATCTTACATTACAAATGATCCACCTTCTCTTCCAAACACTAAATGGAATCATCAGCGGGCAGTGAGTGAGAGTCCACAAAGCTGTTACATGGGAGAGGGCAGCTGCAAACTATGAGAGAAAGGATAAGGAAAGGTGAGCAACCCCTTGGTCATTTTAAAATTCAGTAACCGTGCCCCCAGGAGAAGTAAGGATGTGCAGTGACTAGGTGGGAACAGAGGCACTGGGCAGCCCATGACCAGGGCTTCTCCACTGGCTCTTGCTGGCCCGTTGCTACATGAGCCCTTGTTCATGATCCTGGCTCCTAAATGGAAACTAACCCCTTAACTGGGGAACCTGGGGCCTCAGTTCCCAAGCACTGAATTATGGCCCTATTTCAGGGGACAAGCAGGCAGAGCAAGGCCCCAGTGTCCATGAACTCTAAGTGGGAAATCCCAGAGTCAAGAGGCAGATGGGAAGAGAAGGATGGAAAAATACACTAATGTGATCACACAGCCCAAAGACAACATGAAAAACAAAACAGAAGGACCTGCAAGTGAGTACTGGCTCAACGAGCACTCAGGCTGCCAGCATCTGGGATCCTAGCAACGGACAGCCTGACCCAGCAGGGGAACCTGGCTGCAGCTGGGAACTTTGGCAGGCAAGGTCCTACCCTGTATAGCATCACCCAAGTGCTTTTCCTCCTGGCCACATGTTTATGCTCTATTCTACATGAAATGTCATGGGAGAGTGGCCATGGGAGAGTGTGGTTTGAGTGGAGCTGTACTGGGCTTCCTAATTTTTAATTTACAAGCCATGTGTGATGCTTTTGCAAGCATTGTGAGCAAAAGGGCAGAAGCAGCGGCCGTACTTGGCTATTTGCCAGAAAGTTTGGTTCCGTCTCTATATAAATTAAAACAGAAAATCTAGGCTGTTCTAGGAAGAAGTTCAGGCCCTAAAGAGACCGTAAGCTGCCTCTATTCTATCACAAAGATGCAGCTACAAGTCATTCCCTGTCCTGCCCAACTTCCAAAGCCCTCAGGACCAGCCATTTCAAGCCAGAAGGAGGAGCTGATGAAGTGTTTTGTAAAGGTAACTTCCCTGTCTTGAGTCTCCTTCTGGGCCCAACAGAAGGAAACGACTTTTGTTGTCAGGATGGTTTATGGTGAAACTTGTCACTAACGGCTGAAGAGTGAATCTGCAACTTCAGAAGGAGATTGAGCCAGCTATGCATCCCAAGGATGAGAAAGACACCCCTAGGCTTGTTGCTGGGCCAGGACCCTATTTGGTCTAGGTTTCACGCTAGTCCTGTAAGTCAGCATGGACAAAAAGGCCTCTGCTGATGTTCCCAGCCACTGTTTGCTGATGGCAACCCAGCCAAGATTCGTATTCACCAATCTACTCAGACTTCCTGGACCCTGGTAAACCTGCTGGAGCAGCAGCACCTCCAGCCTGCCCATATCCGGCCAGACACAGCTCTGCTCCAAGCCCTGCAGCAACTTATTAATAGACCAGAATCAAGCCACTTAATCTCAACATGCCTTTTACTTAGCATTTCATGGACAAATGAGTTAAAATACAGAAAGTGCCTGGGGTTTGTACAAGCACAGGCTTGACTGGTGCTGATGGGTTCAGATACATTCAATGACATTATTTTGAGAAATTGAAAAACAAAAACAAACAAAACCCAGGTACCCACTTGGCTTTGGAGTACAGAGATCCATGCCTGCTCTCCTCTGCAGGTCTGGCCCTCTAATTACCTTTGGTTGGCTTAACCCTCTAGTCTCCCATGTGGCCCAGCTCTGCCTTCATCCTCCACTGATGTCTCCCAAATGACTCTAGCTGAAAAAGCTTCTCCTTCTTCTGACAATAACGGAACTTCCCTCAACACTCCTCACCTACCATACTGCACTCTTCTAAAACTTGGGCCATTAGCTGCTAGAGCAACATGGAGATACCCTCCCCACATGCATATTGGCATTGTTAGAACACAGACAAAGCCAACAAAAAACAGTACACCATGGGCAGGAAGAATCCCAACACGGTTCAACAACTTACTGAGGAGAGCAGAAAAACATTAAGCAACACAGGTGAGAAAACAAGGCCTTTGGCTCTCAGGGGCAACATTCAAACTATAACATCTGCACAGCCAGTGCAGAGCCACATGGACCATAGATCCCATACCTCTTGTTTTCTTATATATGGGGTGGAGGCAGCCTTGGCTTGGCATAAGAGAGTCTGAAGACACATGCACCAACATCTAGAGCTAGTACTTCCTCAGCAGAGGAGCCACAGGTGACTGCCCAGTCAGGGAGGCATCTTAGCTCTCCTTCAGTGGCCTGGAGAAAGGGGTCTCAAGGCCTCTGCCCTGAGCAGGAAGCCCCACCTCTAAATAGGAACCAGCAACCCACACCTGCACTCTCTCTCTCCCTTTCTTTCATGAAAATAATTCTGGATTATCTAGGAAGAAAGGAGAAAAGAAACCCAGAGAATAGCTTCTGTAAAATTTTAGCTATGCCCAATGTATCTAATCAGCAAATATTTACTGAACATCTTCTTTGTGCTAGCCACTGAGACTAGAGATTAGCCACCAGACTGATGATGGATGAAGGGCATCCATGACTTTCACAGGCTCAGAATTTAGTGAGGGAGGCAGACCAGTTTTTTAAAAAAGTTAAAAGCTTATTATATCCTGTTTGAAAAGAGGTACCAATGAGGCCTCAAGAAGAACAGTGGAAGAAGTCTTCAGTCAACGTGGGGAAGGCAGGGAAGGCTTTCTGATGGAGGTCATGTTTGCTGGGCTTAATTTAAGAATGAGTAAAGCTTGGATGGAACGTCAATTTGCAGAAAGATGTTCACATACAAAGAGAAGATGCCAAGACTCTAGAAGGAACATGGTATCTTGAAAAAGCTATAAGTGGTGAGGGTGAAAGGTTAAGGAGAGATGAGGCCAGAGAGAAAGTCAGGACTCACTCAGGAAAAAACTGGAGGTTCTTTTACTTTTTAACCAATAGACAATTCATGAGAAGAGATTTGAGGAGGAGACTGACACTGTTAGACTGCCTTCTAGAAAGTTCACTCTTACAGAAGATGAACTGTAAGAAGAGAAAAACAGTGCAGGGAGGAGGATGCCCAGTGAGGAGGCTGCTGTGAAGTAATAAAGGTGCGTTGCTGGAAAGCGAGGAAGCACAGACTGCTGACTCTTACAGAGCTGTTGGAGGGGACCAGTGTTCAGAAGCCAACTAGATGTGTGGGCAGAAGAGTGGCAAGTCTAAAACTCCAAGATCTCTGATGCTGAAAGGACCCAGGTGACATAGGACAAAGTGGAGAAACAGGAGAAGTAGGGCTGGGGCTGGAGTAGAAAAAGAAATGGGCTTCTGTTTTGGCTGTGTCTTTGAGAGGCCTGTTGGGTGTCCAGGTGGAGATGTCTAGAAGGTAGCTGGAAACACAGGCATGGACCTCAGAAAAGAGTTCTGGCCAGGTCACAGAAAGAGTTTGGGAATCATAAGAATGTAAGACAACACTGAAGTCATGAGTGCAGATGAGATTCCAGAGCAAGTCACAGAGTGAGAAAGGACAGGGAGCAAAAGTTAACCCTCTTCCTGTCTTCCTCCAAAACCAAGATTGACATAGGAGCTTTTCTGGGCAGGGTCTAGGCCACTTTTTGGAAGGGGGTCCAAAGAGGTCCAATGCAACAGATAACCAAACAGCTGTCCTGTGTAGAGTCCCTTCCACTGGGAAGGCAATGTGGAGAGGCAGGCAAGTATTACCAGAGGGGAGGCTATAACTGATGTGAACACTTCCACAGACAGTCTGCATAGAAATCAGGGGTGACTGCAAGGTGACATGTTTTAAAGGTCGAGCTCCTGAAAACTTCTTGATGGATCAAGTTTAACAGGGAAAGAGAAAATGAAAATGATAATCTTAAATCTCTTTCACTACTATGCGTACTTTCTTCGTGTGCCAGGCCCTGGATTTCATGTGTATTATCTCTAGTCCTCACAAGGCCCCAGCAAAATCTGTATTATAAAATGAGCCTTACTTAATTTAAATAACCCAGGCTGCTTGATCCTCAATCATATACCAGGCTGTCCCTCTAATGAATACCTAGGTAGGGAAAAATATATTTTCAGCAGGAGGAAAAAAGAAATTAATCACAAGGATAAGAAGACTAATCACATAAACCCCTTCATTTTCAAGCTGTGGAACTCTTTCTAGGAAAGAAGGAAGGAAAAAAATAAAGAACCAAAATCCAAGAGACTATGATTTATAAGAAGAATTTGGAGTTAAAATGCAAATCAATGAGGTGAACAGAGAACAGTATCAACTTTCTTACACCTATGCAGTAAGACCCACAAGTGCACGTCAAACATACAGCCAGACCTCAGAACCTAACCAGAGTCCCACAGACTTCATATACAGTCAAAGAAGGCAATGAAGGAGAAAAACCACACAACCACAACTTCAGCTAAGTTCCTCGCCAGCTTCGCTCTGGTGCACTGAGGCCAGCTCACAGACTGTCTTAGGTATACGACACCAATATACCATGCACTGCATGAAGCATGATCCCTTGACATTTCAACATCCTCAGAAGATGATTTTGTCACCCCTGCCTTACAGGTGGGAAAGCTGAGGCCCAGAGAGGGGCAAAGTCACAGGGTCAATTCAGCCCAGAGTGCTCAGGGGCCCAGGCAGAGTTATCACTGGAAGCAATAAAAGTTCCCTAGATAACTCAATTGTCCTGGGATTCAAGAAGTTTAGACAAGAAACTAGGCAGGGCAGGTGCAGCAGGCAGCCTCCTCAACTCCCTTCCTCTTAGACTAGAGGAGGCCTGGACACCATTCCCCATGAGTAGCTCATTTCATACTGCTGGGGCAGGAGACATTCTGGTTCACTTTCACATATTCACAAGGTGTCACCAGAGAGAGCAATGGTACTGATACAGACAAACGTGCCTGTTTACACTCATACTGCAGAGCCAAAGACTCCATGCAATAACTTTAAAACTACTACTTGAAAATACTAACTCTAAGTAGGCAAGGCCTTTTTGACTATCTCATACATTACGCTCAGCCTAAAATGCCTTGAATTCACCCTTTCTACCCAGTGGTCTTTAATAGGGGTGATTTTACCCTCCTGGGACAGAGGGCATTTCAAGACGTTTTTGTGGTCACAACTCAGGGGTGCTTCTGGTATCTGTTGGGCAGAGGCCAGCGACACTGCCAAACATCTACAATAGCAAAGACTACCAGGCCCCAAATGTCAAGAGCACTGTGGCGAAACCCTATCCAAGCTAGAAGTGGAAAAGAAGAAAAACGTAAAAAATTCACTTTTCAGGCCCCTTTCCCATACATAAAGGTCACTCATATCCTGAACTTAAAATAACAACAGAAAGGTTTCTTGTAGGATCAGCCAGTCTTCCTGATTTCATTTTCTTAAGTACTAGAGGCAGATACTCCCGGCTGAACACTGGACTGCAGAGACAGGACATACAGACTCCTTTTTCCAGGGTTCCTCCTACCTGTGCCAGTGATTCAGGATTGGAGACAGAGTATTTAACAAGCTTTCCCAGGAAGTTCCTAAAGCAGGGATACCCATGCACTGTGTGGTATAGGGTATGAATTCTCTGCCAGAAATTTTGGAAGCCCATACAGGTATTTACTGTGAATATACTCCTGACCTCATGACGAAATTTATTTCAGAAGCTCGAATTTTTATAAACACAAGGCTCCAAATTGTCTTAGAATTGGAGACAACCTCATTTTGACTAGAGGGACCAAAATCATCTATATTGTTACTGCATTATTGCATCTAGTTTAACTATTAATAATCATGATTGAAGAGTGTTGGAGCACTGAGAAATTCTGGTCTTAGAAGCATCACCTTTTTGTCTTTAAGAAGAAAGTCAAGTCAACTGAAAACTAGTATTCTAATGAATTACTCTTAGAACAGGCTAGGTAGACAGAAAGACCGAGGCTGAAGACTGCAGGATTTCTTTTTCAACACAAGTATAAGCATAGACAGCTCAGTGTTTAGGTGAGCCAGCTCTCCCACACCACGTCGGAAAGAAAAAGGGGGAAAATGAACAGGGAGGCACAGAGGGCCGGCTTAACTTGGGTCTGACAGCTGTCCCACCGTAGCAAAGCAGTTCTGGAAGAACCGTCTCCTCCTAACAGACCCACCTGCGGGCTACAGCAAGAGCATCTCACCCCGCAATCCTGGAGGCAGAAGGCAAAGCTGAGCGGCGTGGTGAAGGAACAGCTGGGGTGTCCCAGGGCAAGGGGCCCACAACGACGAGGCGTGCAGGGCCGCTCCGTGTGGCCCAAGCGGCGCGCTGTCACTTTGGCAGGGAGGACTGCAGCGGCCGGGCTCCGACAAACCTCCCGGGCGCGGCCCCAAGCGGCCGCCCGCCCCAGACGACCCCCGCTCCGGGCCCACCCGACTCCAGGCTTACTCACCGATCTGTCCAATGAACTCGATCTTGATTCCCTGGTGCTCCAGCCGCTTGTTAGGGTTCTTGAGCGCGAGGCTCACCTTCCCGGAGACCGTCTCTCCGTCGTAGAAGAGGAAATACTTTTCTTTCTTCCCGTCCTCGGTCTTGTGCTCGGCCCGCTTCCTACTCTCCGCATCGTTCAGCAGGATCTCCACCTCCACGCTCTGCCCGAACCCGAAGAAGCTCATGGCGGCCCCGAGCCGGCCGCTGCTGCGCTCGCGGCTGGGCCCTCGGGGAAGCGGCCCTCAGGGAAGGCCGGGCTAGCGCGCGCCCCGGCTCCGCGCCCTCGGGGCGACGGCCAAGCCCGCTGACCGCGACAAGGTGGGCTGCAGCGCCGAAGAACCGGCACCGCGCGGCCCCAGTGCCCGCGGCCGTGGCCGCGGCAGGCAAGGCGAGACGGCCACGCAATCGCAGCAGGGCAGTGAGGGCCAGGCGGAAGGACGCCCACGGTGGGCGCTGGTGGAGCAGCGCGCGCGGAACGGCACAGCGACCCGCCCGGCCTCGGTGGGCAACAAACCCAGGTGCTCAGATCTCGGACGCTCTGGACACGCCGCGCGCATGCGCACGCTTCGGGCCCGGCGCTTTCACCGCCCGGCCGCCGGAGGTGGACTCCCTGCGCATGTGCTACGGAGGAAGGAAGGCCTGCCTGTCTTTCCCTTAGTTGGTATGGCGGCCGCGGCCTGGTTCCCGAACCTGGGACCAGACGTACCGTACAGTAAAACTGCAGATGTCCTTTCAGAATGCTTTTCTCCACCGCTTTTCCTTTATTGCTTTAGGCTACCATCCACGTCTGGATGCTCTCTGATGAGGTAAAGGTAGCCCTTTGACACACGGGAAATGTCGCTTGACGGGGCAAAGGTAACAATTATTACAGGAAGTTTCCTGTCTCAAGTTCTCTTTAAAGAGTCCTCTCGTTTAAGGAAGAAAAAGGCGAGAAAGACGTTATTGGGCTTTGCCTTAGCTCTTGATATCTACCTGAAACACTGTGGCACCTTGGGTCAGTCCACATTTCTGGTCCCGCCCCATCCTTTGCGCATGCAGGGGGACATCTTGCTGATTGGTTAAAGAGTGAAAACGGCTGGGCACGGGGATTGGTGGATGGAAAATCCCAAGGTTGTGATTGGCCCATAGGAACGTCTCAGAGCGCGCGCGGGAGCGAGCTTTGAAAGTTGACCGCCTAGGAGCGAGCCGGTGTCTCCGCGATCATGGTGGCGCTACCGGCTCTCGGGAGCGACTTGCAGCCCTGGTGCCCGTTGGATCTCAGCCCGGGTGAGGAGGCGAGGCCATGAGTCGGGAAGACAGGGCTACGGCGCTCCGCGCCTGCGATGGCACTCCGCGCGGCCTTGGCGGGGTGGGGGTGGGGCGTTCGGTTCTCCGCTTCCCCGAGTGTCCCGGCTGTGCACTGCGGCAATCGGCTAGCCGGTCTAGGGTAGGCTCAGTTTAGTGAAGTCACGTCGGGGAAGGGGCTAATGTAGTCCGATCTGTTTTAGTTCTTTTGCTTCTGTTTCCTAGGCCTTACCTCCTTTTTCAGCAAGCCTTCACGGACAGCCTGATCTGTCCCTGCCATTTTAAATAGCAAATCTCTTCTTTTTCGCCAGACTGATTTCTTGAACGTCATGCTCATTGTTTAAACTAGATATCTCACGGGCCCCTCAGACGTCACCCGAATGGAAGCCAGCTGAAGGCACCAGCCAGTTCAAGAACCTGGTGGTCACGGCTCCTCCCCGCCTGCCACCCGGTGTCCGCCCTCACTGGTGGCTCACAGGTCCCACGTGGTTCCTGACGCCGCTACCCCAGCTCACGCCTTCTTTAGAGTCCATCTAGCCGACTGGGGGAGTATTTTAGCTGCTCTCCCGTGCTAACGCTTCCCGCCATCCCCCACACCTCCACCAGGATCACACGCCTGACCCTGTAAAGTTTTAAACTTTTAATGACTCCCCTTTGTTTCCTAAATAAATGATCAAATCTTTGGCATGCCATCTAAGAGCCATCACCATTCACTGCAATCTTCTTTTCCAAGGGCATAACTTTTGAGGTCAGAGATACTGGGATTTGTCTGTTGGCTCTGTCGATTAGCAATCCGTGTATCACTGGGCAGCTGGTTTAGCTTTGCTAACCTTAGTTTCCTTATATGTCAAACGGGGATTATAGTGCCTACCTCACCGGTGTTTTGTGAAGATTAGGTTAATACCTGGCACACAGGAACTGCTGAATAAATACTACAAATAACTGACCTTTCACATTCAAACTGAGTACCGTAACTATTTTGTTTATTTGTGAACAGGTTATACTTTCCCTTTGTGCTTTGTTATGCAGTTCTGTCTGGGGGACACTTCTCCATTTCTCTCCCTCTAAACTCCCACATTTAGGTCCAACTGAAGCAGAATCATCCTTCTCACCAATGTTCCTACCTTTCCTCCTGTAATATTTTGTATTGCTCTCTAGTGTTTTACACATCTGTTAACTGTTTTGACACTCATCCATTGTATAGATTATAATAATAGCTATCATTTATTGAATTTATTGATTTCCTGAGACCAGGTCTTTTCTCTTTTGTTAGATTCAGAAATGAGATCAGAATACTGATGTCCATTTAAAAAAATGCATAGAAAATAAATGGGAGAGTGTTATGACAGAAAAAGAGGCAGGAAAGATGCAAGAATATTTTTAAGAAGATGGTTGTGTTTGTTAGGAGCATGATTAGGAAAGTGAATGAATAATGAAGCATGTTAAACAGTCAGTCACATCAGCTGTCCCTGTGTGCTGTATGCTTTGCTTGGATTTATTAACTTGGTTGTAAGTTTTTCACAAAGCAACATCAGAGGCAATCTTTTATTAACCTCTCTTCTCCAGGTCAAACCTATGGGAAAGCCTGATCTTTAAGTGTTTTGAAATATCATTCCCCAAAACTGTTGTATCTAAAAAGCGTTTTCCTTCCTGATATTTTTAGATGACCAGTCTAAAAGCTAGCTGTCAATTATAATTTAAAAAAAAGATTTCTTAAACTTTTCTGCTTTCTTTAAATTATGCTACATCTGTATTGTATGGTTAAATGTGCCTTGTGACTAATAAATTTTTATCTTCTTGAATGTACCTCAAGTCTAAAGATTATTGGCATTTTACTTGTCATAGAACATTTGTTGATTTATTTGCATTTTCCCACTAGAATGGGTGGGCACAGTATGGGAACTGGACTTCACGGAGACTGAATCTTTGGATCCCAGTATAGAAGCGGAGATCATACAGACTGGATTGAATGCATTCACAAAACTCTATGAAAGTCTTTTCCCCTTTGCTACTGAAGAACATGGATCTACAGAGGTAAAAAAAAATTTTTAATCAAGCTAGCCATCTTTAGGTGTTAGAAGTGGAAGATGAAAGTTATTATAATCTAAACCTTAGCCTTGTTAGTGTTCAGTTCCTAAAGAGTATCATAAAGAATTAGTTCATTTATGGGAGTATACTAATAGCTCTCTTCCAAAAAGTTTGAGGTATTCTGATTTTTTTCAAGTGATGAACACTTGAAAATTAAAGAATGAAAGCCAAAACAAGGAGGAAAATCAGATAAACCAGATAAAAAAAAAGAAGGCCAAGAAAAATACAGTAACAGTTCAGGCATCTCTTAATTTTAACAAAATCTGATATTATTAAACTGAGAAGTGATTAGTTTATTTACAAATGGAACATAGACTTCCTTTAAATATCAAATGCTACTTAGTATGCTTATTACAATTTAGATCATTAATTACTTTTCAAAAACTGAAGGGCTAGAAAGCAGAACATGAAATACTTAGATACTAACATCTCTGAAAATTTTAACAAAAAATATTTCAGTTAAAAGTTTCACATGGCTGTTCAAAAGTTAAATCATCTTGTTACACATTCATTAAGCATACTGCTGAGTACTGCATTAGGTACCTTAAAAGGTAAAATGATTAAGATACAAAACCTCTCCCTACATCCAGGACCCTCCCGGTTAGGAGAGTGCAGAATTAAGCACAGGCTCTTAGAGCTCCCACTTGCATACCATGGCCTAAGCAAGTCCAGCAACCACATCCAACTACAGGGGCATGAAGAGGAATAGTGTCATCAGGAGTCTCGGGGAAGAACTGGAAATATTTGGTGAACTGCATTGTAAAAACTGCTCTTAAGAAAGGTTAGATAACATCTAATCGGGGCATGGAAAAGGGAGTATGGTAAGACTGGGAAGGTTCCAGAAAGAAAGTAGTTGGAAGCAAGTTTTCACAAATGGGCAGTGTTGATTAGCAGAAAGTTGAGTCCTAGGGCATTTCTAGGACAGGAACAACACAGTAGGAATGTGAAGAGAATCCTGAGTATGTAGTGCCAATGGCATATAGAATTTTAAGAACGTGATGAAACAGGACAATAAATTGAACTGAGAATAGATCATGGGTAGCTGTAAGTGAGGTTCAAAAATTATAGTAGGGTATTATTGTATATAAAGTTCAGTTCCAAGCATCATCCATATGCTAACTCAGGTAACCCTCACAGTCAGCTCTAGGAGGAAGAGTTTCTAGTGAGCAACAGACTAACTCACAAGAATACATCTGTCTTAGGACAAATGCTCTTGACCTGGATAGACTGAAGTGGGAATGGGAGATTATTTTGCTCACCTAGGTTTTATGAGTGTTATGGCATGGTCTGGAATTATTGTTGTGGGAATTGGAAAGGAAGGCTAAAAACTAGGGACGTTTTCTGAAGTAGCGTTATTAGGGCTTTGTGAACTTAGCTAGCCTTTATCAAATCTGGAAGACAAGATGCAGAGTACTAAATTGACTGGGTAGGCGGGTGGGGGTGGGGGGCGGAAGGAAAGTATCAAAGATCACCAAGATTTGACAGCTAGGGGTATGATGATACTGTTAACCCAAGTGGAGATGAAGGGGAAAGTGTAGTCAAGTGGACAAAGTATGGGTCCTCTTTTAAGCTTTTAAGGTGAGATTCTGTTAGATCTTTAGGGAGGTGTAATCAGTAGCTGGAAATGTGAATGTGATGAAGACCAGGAGAGAGGCTAAGATACAACAAAATAGACAAAGAGAGTCCTCCAAATAAAGGTGATGGTTGAAGTGCAGTGATGCATGGGATCAATAAGGGAATAGATGGAACAGAAATGAGAAATCTGGCAGAAGCGGACAGGAGGAGCAGCAACAGTGGGGGTGCTGATGCCGACAGAAGGGGCCAGGTATCAGGGGCTGCATAGGTGCTGGCTCGCAGACGTCAGGGACAGGGCATTTGAGGCAGAGGTGATTGGATTGACCTCAGTGACCTCAAGGGTCACAGTTACAGGTGAATGAAGTGGCTTTAGAAATGAAGGTATAACTGCTATAAAGGCAGGAGATGATTTCTTCCAGAAGTTCTATGGTGAAGGAATGGAGAGTGCTGAAAATATTTCAGATGGCCTCTTCCATAAAATGGTGTGTGCTAATCAGCGTGGCGCAAGGCATTACCTCCCATGGGCCCTATTTTAGATAGGAAGTACAAAAGTCAAGATTTCTTGAACTTTTGTGGGCCTGTGTTTTTTTAAGGTACTCTAAGGTAAACCATGTTTAGTTCTTGCTATATTTAGTTTACAGAGATAACCCATTTCTTCTTCATGTTTTTAATAGGGGAAGTGTGTAATAAGGATATGTGGATTATATTCTAGGGTTTGTTTCCTTTCTAACTTAGGCTACTTCTGAAATCTTTTTGCCTGCAGAACACTTAAATTTGAATAAATTGTTCTGATTTCCTCATTTAATAATTAGAGTGATAAATGGATTTGGGTGCATTTAACATAGATGGAGGGTAGCTTGTCTGAATAATCACTAGTATAGGATGTCCCAAAAATCTTGATGTAGTTTTTAGCTATAAGAATTTCAGAAATATCTATGCATCAGTTTCCCCAAAATTTTTTGTAAATTTAATCATTTAAATTTCTTGTATATTTACTTATCTTTGTAATTGTGAATAATACATTTTAAATTTTTTGTTTCAGTCCTTTTGATGATGACAAATATTTATAATTAGGAACCAGGCTGGTAGGCTGGTTCATTCCTTTTTCATTTTTCTTTTCATTTTCATTTTCTTTTTCTTCCTTGTTTTGTAAGGCATTACATACTTACAAAAATCAAATAATAAGAGATTTTTCCATTTCTCTAATTACTGGCTTGTATGATTTACCCCCCTTCTCAGAGCATTTGGACTTTCTTCACTGAGAACAATATTTCTCACAGTGCACTGGTGGCATTGTTCTATCACTTTGTTCAAACAGTACATAAGAAAAACGTCAGTGTGCAATATCGAGAATACGGCCTTCATGCCGCTGGGCTTTATTTTCTGCTACTAGAAGTACCAGGTATGGATATGTGATATAACAGTTCAGCTCTTGCATCATTTTTAACGTTTCTTTGTTATTTTGAACTCACTTTGTGTCCTGACATAAAATGGGCAGTGGTAACCCATCTGTTCGGAGGGTTAAATGAGAGTAAGCCTGTGAAGTAAAGGCATGTTATAGGAGTTCCAGAAATGTCTTTCCTGCTTTCTTTATATTTTTTGGTTTTGTGATATTGTACTGTATCTATGACCTCATACAAGTAATTTAAGAGGAGTGAGGCTGGATGGCGGGGAGTGATTCCAAGCTACACGAGCTCCACTCCCATCCACCTGACCTAGTATGAGATACTGATGTTGTTCCCTGTCCTCCTGACTCCCCTGACCAGACTGAGAAAATCCCCACAGCAGTGGGGAGTCGTGTTGTATGTCACCTGTGTGGGTGTGGAAAAATAGGTTAAAACCACTCAAAGCAAGCATCGAACAATTCGATGAAGGAAAGCATAGGAAAGGAGTCTGTTTGAGCCCTGTTCCACTCCCTTTTTTCTTGGTATTGTTTAAAAAACTTCTTTTTTTAATTAAAAAAGCATAGCTGACCTACAGTATTATATTAGTGTCATGTGTACAAAGTCCACTTCATTTACAGTCAGAGAGCTTAGGTGGCTGTTCCTCTGGGCAGCGAAATAGTCCCTTTTCCTCCCTCCTTGAGGCAAGAGACAGGGAAACAGGTACAGTTGGAGAACCCAAAGTTCAAATGAAAGAGAAAAACAGGATTAGTCAGCTCTGCTGCTGGTCATTGTTTATACAAATGCATTTGTAGTAAACGTTAAGGATTTCTTCTGTATGATTTTGGGATTTGGTAGAAAGATACATAATATAAAAATTAAAACATTGATTTGTATTATTAATGCTCTCATGACTTTTGAAATAAATTTGTAAAGCTTAGTTGCTGAGCAGTATCTTGGTTGTAACTGGGCTCTTACAGAAAAGTGGTGGTTTAGAACCCCAGTTTTACACTTCCCTTCCCTTGCTAGATGCAGTTCCTTCTGAGTAAGGTTGAGATTCATCCTAGAGACAAGAAGTGGCTGTTACTAATTATAGGGCCACCTGAGCTTTCCAGCAAGTCTTACTCTTGCCAATTGCCTTCTGCTTTTAAATCTTTTGGATTATGGTTGGAATGCTGTTGATAGTTAATATTCCATCACAGTATTATTTTTCAACATTGTTTTGCTTATTATAGGTCATTTGCATTTCCATATGCATTTGCATGTCAATTTCTGCCCCCAAAAAAGGCTGCTGGAATTTTGACAGAGATTGCACTGAATCTGTGGATCAGTTTTTTGGGGAGTGTTGCCATCTTAAGAGTGTTAAGGCATCCAACCCATGAACAGCTAGTCTTCCCATTTATTTAGGTCTTTAATTTGTTTTGATTATATTTTGTAGTTTTCAGTGTACAACTCTTGCACTTCCTTGGTTAAATCTATTCTGAAGTATTTTATTCTTTTCCATGCTATTGTAGATGAAATTGTTTTCTTAGTTTCATTTTTGGATTATTTACTGGTAGTAAATAGAACAACAACTGATTTTTGATGGTTGATCTCTTACCTTGGAACCCTGCTGAACTCATAGTAGGATTTTCCATGTATAATCTTATGTCATCTGTGAATAGACATAATTTTACTTCTTCCTTCCTTCCTTCCAATTCCTTTGCTTGCTTAATTGCCCTGGTTAGGACCTCCAGGATGGTGTTGCATAGAAGCAGGGAGGTGGGCATCTTGTGTTAATGATGTCAGGAGGAAAACTTTCAGTCTTTTGCCCCAAAGTATGATAATTGCTGTGGGTGTTTTGAGGATGGCCTTTCTCAGAGTATTAAGTTTGTTGAGTGTTTTATTATGAAAGAGAATTGGATTTTTTTCATTTACTATTCTGCATCTGTGAGGTGATGGTGTGGTTTTTGTTCTTTATTCTAATAAGATCGCATATTGCATTGTTTTATTTTCATGTTAAACCAGTTTTGCACGACCTTGGTTCTAGTATATAAACTTTATATGTTGCTAGATTCTTTTTTTTTTTTTTTTTGAGATGTTTTTGTCCAGCTTGGGTTTTTAGGGTAATACCAGCCTCAAAGAACAAGTTGGGTAGTGTTCTTGCCTCTTGTATTTTGGGACTTTGTGAAGAATTCGTTGTTTTTCTTCCTCAAATTTTTGCTAGAATTCACTAATGAAGCGATCTGGGCCTGGAGGTTCCCTTGAAGTTTTTGTTTGTAGAATCTGTAGTGATATGTCCTCCTTTATGCCTGATGTGGATAATCTGTATTTTGTTTTTCCTTCATTATACTCTGTTCATCCATTTCTTATTTCAGTGATTTTGGTCTTTTCTCTGTTACTCCCTGTTACTTCTCTGTTACTTTGGGCTTAATTTGTTCTTTTTCTAACTTCTGAAGCTAGATGCTTAGATCTTTGTTTTCACATACTTTTCCTTGTTTTTAATATCAATGTTATAAATTTTCTTTTATGTACTACTTTATTTGCATCCCACATATTTTGATAATTTGTTTTCATTATCATTCAGGCCAAAGCAATTTTCTGATTTTTCTTGTGATTTAGTACATGTTGGAGTTATTGAGTAGTGTGTTTAATTTACAAATATTTGAGGACTTCCCTGAAATCTTAATGGTAATTGGTTCTGTTTTAATTATATTGAGATCAGAGCACATGCTTTGTATGATTACAATGCTTTTAAACTAGAGTTTTTGTTTTTAATGGCCCAACATGGGGTCTTGACTTGGAGAATCTTCTGTTTGCCCTGGAATAAAATGTGCATTCTGCCTTTGGGGAATCTAGTTTTCTGTAAGTAGGTCTGGTTGGTGCTAGGTCTGTTCAAGTCATTTATATACTTCCTAAATTTCTGTTTAATTACTGAGAGAGGATTTTTGAAATCTCCAAGTATGATTGTCAGTTTTTCAGTTTCTCTTCTTAGTTCTGTTTTTAACTTAAGGTATTTTGAAAGTTGGCTAAATACAAACAGCCATGATTGCACATCCTCCTAATGAATTGATCCTTTGGTATTATGTTATGTCCCTCTTTGGTTGTATTCCTTGTCCTGAAATCTACTTTGATGTTAAGGTAGCCATTCTAGTTGTCTTAGGACTGTCCTTAGTAGGTACATCCTTTCCCCTACTTTTCTTTTTAACTTACCTGTGTATTTATATTTAAGAGTGTATCATAGACTGCTTGTCATTGGCCACATTTTTAACCCACTCTGACAGTCTTTGCCTTTTTACTGGAATGTTTAGACAATTTAGATAATTATACTTAACATATAATTATCAACATGGTTAGGTTCCTGCCATCTTGCTATTTATTTTCTTGTTCCATATGATTTTTGTCCAACTTTACCTCTTATTGCCCTTTTTTTGGATTGAGTATTGTTTTCATATCCCATGTTACCTCTTTTGGCTTATTAACTATACTTTGCATGTGAGTGTGTTTAAGTGCTTGCTTTGGGTATACAGTAAGTACTTTTAACAGTCAATCTTCAGATAATATTCTACTACTTTATAGCTAATGTAAGAATCTTAGAATTGCAAAAATACTCAACAAAATATTAGCAAAATGAATTCAAAAATACATCAAAAAGCTCATCCATCATGATCAAGTAGGGTTTATTCCTGGGATGCACGGATGGTACAACATTCGAAAATCCATCAACATCATCCACATCAACAAAAAAAACAAAAAACCACATGATCATCTCCATAGATGTTGAAAAAGCATTTGACAAAATTCAACACCCATTTCATGATAAAAACTCTCAACAAAATGGGTAGAGAGGGCAAGTACCCAAACATAATAAAGGCCATATATGACAAACCCACAGCCAACATTATACTTAACAGTGAGAAGCCGAAAGCTTTTCCTTTAAGATTGGGAACAAAACAAGGGTGCCCACTCTCCCTACTTCTGTTTAGCATAGTGCTGGAGGTCCTAGCCACAGCAATCAGACAACACAATGAAATGAAAGGCCTTCAGCTTGGGAAGGAAGACATTAAATTGTCCCTGTTTGCAAATGACATGATATTGTACATAAAAAACCCTAAAGAATCCACTTCAAAACTACTAGATCTAATATCTGAATTCAGCAAAGTTGTGGGATACAAAATTAATATGCAGAAATCTGTGGCATTCCTATATACTAACAATGAACTAGCAGAAAGAGAAATCAGGAAAACAATTCCATTCACAATTGCATCAAAAAGAATAAAATAC
>JAVSCE010012294.1:0-21990 GCA_032199065.1 Smutsia gigantea
ACAGAATAGAAAATCCAAACATTAACCCACACATATACAGTCAATTAATATTTGATAAAGGAGCCTTGGATATACAATGGGGAGATGACAGCCTCTTCAGCAGCTGGTGTTGGAAAAACTGGACAGCTACATGTAAGACAATGAAACTGGACTGCTCTCTAACCCCATACACAAAGGTAAACTCAAGGTGGATCAAAAACCTGAATGTAAGTCATGAAACCATAAAACTCTTAGAAAAAAATATAGGCAAAAATCTCTTGGACATAAGCATGAGCGACTTCTTCATGAACATATCTCCCTGGGCAAGGGAAACAAAAGCAAAAATGAACAAGTGGGACTATATCAAGCTGAAAAGCTTCTGTACAGCAAAGGACACCCTCCAGTAGAACAAAAGACATCCTACAGTATGGAGAATATATTCATAAAAAACGTATCTGATAAAGGGTTGACATCCAAAATATATAAAGAACTCATGCACCTTAACAAACAGAAAGCAAATAATCCAATTAAGAAATGGGCAGAGGACATGAATAGACACTTCTCAAAGAAGAAATTCAGATGGCCAACAGGCACATGAAAAGATGCTCCATCGCTAATCATCAGAGAAATGCAGACAAAACCCTGTGAGATATCACCTCACACCAGTGAGGATTGGCCAACATCAAAACACAAACAACAACAAATGTTGGCGAGGATGTGGAGAAAAGGGAACCCTCTACACTGCTGGTGGGACTGCAGAATTAGTTCAACTATTGTGGAAAGCAGTATGGGGGTTCCTCAAAAACTCAAAATAGAAATACCATTTGACCCAGGAATCCAACTCCTAGGAATTTACCCTAAGAATGCAGCAGCCCAGTTTCAAAAAGACAGATGAACCCCTATGTTTATCGCAGCACTATTTACAATAGCCAAGAAATGGAAAGAACCTAAGTGTCCATCAGTAGATGAATGGATAAAGAAGATGTGGTACATATACACAATGGAATATTATTCAGCCATAAGAAGAAAACAAATCCTACCATTTGCAACAACATGGATGGAGCTAGAGGGTATTATGCTCAGTGAAATAAGCCAAGCAGAAAAAGACAAGTATCAAATGATTTCACTCATATGTGGATATAAGAACAAAGAAAACTGAAGGAACAAAACAGCAGCAGACTCACAGAACCCAAGAACGGACTAATAGTTACCAAAGGGAAAGGGACTGGGGAAAATGGGCAGAAAGGGAGGGATAAGAGGGAAAAAGGGGCATTACGATTAGCAAATGTAATGTTGGGGGGGCACGGGGAGGGCAGTACAGCTCAGAGAAGACAAGTAGTGATTCTACAGCATCTCACTACGCTGATGGACAGTGACTGTAATGGGGTTGGTGGGGGGGACCTGATGAAGGGGTAGTTTAATAATCGTAATATTGCACATGTAATTGTAAATTAATGATAATAAAATAAATTATAGTAAAAAAAAAAAAAAAAATTGTCCTCAAAAAAAAAAAAAGAATGTATAGCCTACTTCTCATATTTTCTTGAGGAAGGAAAAAGATATGAGCTCTAATAAAGAATATGTTACAAAAGAATCCCCAGAAGATCCCTACACAGCTGGTCTAGAAAGATATTAGTCCAAACTAGAACAGGAAATCAGTGAGCTTTGAGAAAAATATACACAAGAGAAGGTATAATGTATTCCACACAATGATTACCCAATGTAGAAATCTGTAATTTCTTAATGAAAGTCAGAATTTAACTTTATCCAGTATTAACCAAACTAAAATATACAGTATAGTTTTTATCTGTGGATAGAATGTGAGAAAAGAGACCCCATTTGAACTTGCTTAAAATAGTCTCCTTAGAGTTCATAGGGGTTATGATACAAGACATGCAGAAAAGAAAATCTAATCATGGAGTACCAATTTGTTTTGCGGAGAGCAGTGTTTCTATAACCATAAGATAAGAAATAATGGTTTTCCACTTTATAACATAATAAGAGAAAAGAATCTAATATGTATTAATTTGACAGGGTACAGGTAAGTTATGTCTGATGGATATTGATCATTGATGAAAGCCTGTAGAAAGGTTGGGTGTACTAATACTCTTATCTGCACAATAGGAAGTCGAGAATGGCCTAGACTTCTGGGACAAGAAGTTCAAGTTTATGCATATTATTTCAAGTATAATTAGTAAACCAATAGATGAAAGATAAGAATTTAAAAAGTTACATTTGGAATGAAGACGGATGGGGTTACTATGCTAAATTTTCTCCTTCCTTAAAAGAAAACAAATACATGTGATCAAATGTGGAACATTCATAGCCATAGGAGCAATTACCAGAGCTGCAAATATTAGAAGAATAAAAGGTGTTTCATCTATGGAAGGTGGTTTAATAGACTGCTGCTTTGTTTTGTAAATTCTTTGTAATGATTTACATTTGTACAACGCACCTGGTTTCATTTACATTTTTTTACTTTGATTTAAAATTTTTTTTAAAAACCTTAACACAAAATATCTGATGGAGAAGCCAGATAAACAGTCTACATAGCCTAAGTCCATACATAACTACTAACACATGTAATGCAGCTCTGCCTCATTGATTCAAAAAGAATAAAGTCATTGGGGCTGTGAAGTAGATTAATGGGCTTTCCTTGATTGGCAGAGGGTTTCAGTGAGAAAAAGAAATACCTCAGAGGTGGGCAATGAGAGCACCATGCTGGTTAAAAGAAAGTCAAATAGTTATCTCATTCTTTTTATAACTTTCAGAATAGTGGTTTTAATAAAGTGCTAATATAATGTTTTGGCCCCTAGTACCATAAAAATAAAGGCAATATAATATTCAAAAGAACTTTTGTTCATTAAAGAATTAGAATATTTAAAAAATCCAAACAGAATGTTGTTAAATTACCAAGCCAAATAAGGCATTTTGTTCTCTAAGACAAATATTTTTTTCTATAATGCTCGATTTTATTTTAGGGTATTTTATAAGGCATCATTTTCATTTCTTTTAAGAGGTTAAGAGTATCTTAGTGTTATCTTAATATGAATATCTAAATGCAATTATCCTATTTTCTAATTTTGATACTCTAAGAAGATTTGTAACATTGGGTTTTAAAATCACTCTTATAGGACTGCTACTATAATTATTTAAGAGATTTTCATGTTCACTGTACATCTTTAATATATATAATATTTCCTACATTTTCATATTCCTTAAATAATATCTTTGTAATAAGCTCTAAATTATTTCATATTCTTCTTCCTAAGTTAGTCAATTTTAAATCAACTCATTTCCTGAAAAGCAACGTCTATGACTTTTAGTTATACATAAAATTTTGTAAATGTTCACTCCATAAAGAGTAAGGTAGGAACTGTGAGTTTCTAGTCTATATATCCAATGATACATTGAAACATGTTGAATTCCTTTCCAGACACAGGATATAAATGTCCTTTTCTTTAAGAAAAAAAAAATGCAGTGGTTCTCATACTCCTGTGACGTTCAGGATACTTAGAATTTCTATATTCTCCACTACATTTTCAAAGTCATACAAAACATTTATATTGATCTGATAGGCATACTAACTTTAAGAATCAACCTAATTCTTCAGGATATTTTAAGGCAGAGAAATTTATTGATTTTTTTAAATGTTTTGTATTTAAAAGCTTTAAATTAATAAACTAAACCAAGATGATTAGGACTAAAACTAATTCACTGGACAATGGGAAAAAGGTGCACATTTTTAATTTAGTTCCCTGTTTGCATTAAACAAGAAAAATGGTGGTTATGTAGTAGAATCATCTTACTAACAGAAACCCATGAAAGGCCGGTATCCATGATTAAAAAAATAAGAGCCATGTACTCAAAAGTCCTTAAAATAGTACTTGTGTAACAACTAGCTTTATGAACTTTGTTTAAAAAATGTGTAACATTAGATAAAACTTTACATAGTCAAATATAATTCCCACGGCCTACAGTTTCTCCTGGATTAGGATTGAACAGGGTCATTTTCAGATAATGTACTTTGGAAACTTTAAAAAAGAGTATTTGTGATAGAAAGAGCTTATTGATTCATCAATTTCCCATTCTCCCCCATACACACAGCTCCATTTCTTTCCAGACAGACACAGCCGCAGGGCTAAATCCCTGCTAGAGGAATGCAGGATGGAGTAAGATGTTCCACTTGGCCACCTCACTCCTCAAATCCTCTGGTATGACCCACAGCTCCCTGTCCCAGTCTTCTAGCTGGATTGACAGGACAAGTTGGGAGGTGCCACAGACCAGAGCGCCCACCCCTCCCCGACCCATCATTGCCTTGTGACATGGGGGAAAAAACACAGCTCTCTTATATAAAACCACTGTAATTTTGGCTTTATTATAGCAGGTAGCCTATCTTCATCCCACAAGATGTAGCAAGTCACCAGTAATAGTATAGTATATATACTATATAAACAGCATAATGAATATTCCTAGAGTAAAAGTCAAGAGACCCAGATTCTAGGCCTGCCCCGGTATCTCTTACACAAACAGCCATCCACAGCCCCAGTGGTGTCACTTTAGAGAAGCTTCATGTGGACAATTCCACTGCTGCACCATACTGCTAAACAGAACCCCATGTGGTAGTTACTCTGTTGAACAACCGTTAAGTTGCTTACCAGGCTAGACAGATGTTCAGCTACTTCCCCAGGTGAAAACAAACAGGTTCAGATTGTCCAAATGACATATCTACAAAGTAGTAGAGGTCATGAGACACGCCAAACCCATGACTCCTGCTGCCTATCAAGGATGCCCGGGGGGCAGCTTCACACAGACAACTCGACTTCTGCACACCTCAGCTTCCTCATCAGAAAAAGGAGAGGATTGGGCCAGAAAAACTCTCAAGGTTATGACTCCAACTCTTCTGAGAAAAAAGTAATAGTTGTCAGGAAGACATGGAAGTGGTGGCTGACATACTCAGAGATGTGCTAAACTGCAACTGCATTGTATCTCCTACAGAAAGATGGTGGCCTGACACTGATAGGCCATCCTTGCTCTCTTTCTCTGCTTCACTTCTGTCTCTCACACACCCTCCATAACCTACAAGGATTCATAATAGGACTCACTTATTTGACAAAGTTATTTGAAAAGTGAGTGCCATCTACAGTGAAGATAGGATGTTAGGGGGCCTGGGGAAGACGGACTTGTGTATGACACGAACTTTACACCCAAAGATATCTTACATATCAATTGGGAAGATACTCAAATCACAATCACCTTTGATTGGAAGATTGTTTTATAAACAGGGATGGTGATCTCAAAACTTCAGTAAAGAAGCTATTTGGGGTGATGTCTGAAGAACCAGTAGCATTTGTATTACGTGAAACAGGTGGGCAAGAGGGAGGGTGATAATGACGTCCGAGGAAACAGAACAAGCTAAGTGGTCATGAGGGTGGAAAGCATGAGAAAACCCATTAACTTTGGGTACAGAATGTTTTATTCCTCTTCTACTCCCTGACTTCAAAAATGTATTTCTGAGGTTCTCTTGGTCTGTCTTTCTGCCATATCTACCACATTATCACCAATGTTAATGATTTCCTCACCAATGTTAATGATTTCTCACCAATGTTAATGGTACTGCTCCATATCAGTATAACTGTTCACTTTTAACTTAGCATGTATATGGCACTTAGTGATGCCAGCCACTGTCTAAGCATTAACAAATATTAGGTCATTTGATATAAATCTATAAAGTAGGTGTACTATTTCAATTCCCATATTATAGATGTAGAACTGAGGCCTAGAGAGGCTGAATAGCTTATCCAAGGTCATGCAGCTATAATAAATGGTGAGAGTTTGGAAATGCCATCAGGCTTGAATCCATCTCCAGAATCTTGACCAACCATATTCAGATACTATGGTATGCCATAAATTTGGGAAATTGTCTGAAAGGATGCGATCGTTGAAGACCTGGAGAGGGTCACTGGGTACAAATGCCGGGAAAAGAGCCAGGGGTAGAACTCTGGAAATGTCCACTTTTAGAAACAAAGGAAGGAAGCAGAGTCAGGGATAGAGTTGGAAATAAAGGCAAGGCGAAGAGGACCTGTGCTGCAGTACCACTGCGGGTGAAAGAGGCAAACCAGATATATGGTGCACAGATTAGCTGCTCTAAGGGAAAGTGGCCTGAGTGCTAAGAAACCACCACAGTTCCTGCAGTTCTTGTGACTTGTTTGAGGGCTCTGCCGCGATCAATGAGTAGATAAAAATAAAGCGGAAACATATTAATTTATAAGGGAAAACTGGTGTTAGGCACTATGTCTCAGAAGTTCTGGGTCTGCTCTTCTGGGATTTAGGAATGCCTTCCAAGCCCCTGTCCCCCAAGCCTTTATCCTCTTCAGCTAAAAACAGAATAGTTTGGCCAAATAATTTCTATTCAGATTTATGACTTTATCAGAATACTGAAGGCATAGGAAGGAAGGTAATTAGGGGGATGGTTTGTTTAAAGCAAATGTTATTGGTTGGCATACTGAGGAGTAACTGAGCACCACTGACTTCAACAGCTGTCACAAGACCCAACTGACTGAGACACAAAAAACTGCTCAAAGAATTTACTAAGCAAAAATAAAATCTAGTGGAAATTTCTTATTTTCTAATTTCATCTTTTAAGTGGGTATCCTCATGACTCCTTGAGAGGCTCTGAAGGCTAAAATTACCACCAAAGTCTTCTTTTCCTATGTCAGCCCTTAATTTTGGCCTTTTTATTCCCTTAAGATTCTGGGTTCAAGACATAGCCATCAAGTGCTTGGGGTGACCAAATGTGAACTTCTGTTATTTGCCAACATTTGATGTAATTTCAGTGTCAACTTGTTCACTTTTAAAATGTCAGTAACACTTGTCTGAACGGAATCAAACAAAAAAGACTTCAGGTTGTCAGTGCATTCCAAGCGATCAGGGAATGAGAACTAAATACTTACTGGTATGTGTCCCAAAGAACAGCAGAGGAAGGAACATTAGCACTGGGATGTTGGGAGCCATAAAAAGATGCAATAATTTCTGCAACTTTCTACCCCAAACTCAAAGGCATTTTTAGGCTATATCAAGGCTAGCAGTAAAAACTACTGGGCGTAACAGAGCCTTATTATGGAAAGGGATCTCAGAAGCTCCTTACTGTAATCTCCAGCCATGGTGCATGTTTAGGTGCACTGGGCATCCTTTTTATTTGAACCTTCTGAACATTCCTTCTATATATTTTGTATTTTTCTACCCAAAGAGTCCTACTTCCCAGGTGGAAGCCTTTGCCAGCCCCTCGTGTAGCTGGAGCACAGGTATGCAGGTTCTGTACATCGGCTAGTCAGAAACAGGTTCCTGAGGCTTCTTTTAGAGAGAGTATGACATGAAGGCCAAATTCCACAAAGGTGGAAAGGGCAGAAGGATGTTCCATTCTCAAAGGCAGCAATGGCAGAGTTCTCAGCAGAGATTCTCGTGTGCGTGGGCCCTGGTATAAACTACCTGGGCCTAGGGACTATGGCTGGAGCAATTTCCTCTGGCACAGCCTGATGTATAATATGGATATATGGTTCTGGCTGCTCAGATGGAGTTCAATGAATTCTCTTCTTGAAAAAAGTGAATGCTACTTAATGTCTTTGATAAAGTCCCTTTCACCTTATACGAGATAGATCTTATTTTTTGCAACTGAGAATGTTTATCTTTAAACAGAAAATTCAAAGAGTTGATTTTTGAAAGATATATCACTATAACTAATAAGGAATATATGCTGGACCTGTCCACTGTGCCAATTTTGCCCATGACTATTTTTTCTTCTCAAACCACTCTTGAAACATACATGACTTTTTAGCTCTGCTGGCTTCATTCATTTGTGTATTCACTCAACTGTGATGCGGTGAACAGCTACAATGCTTATTGAATGTCTAGAATCCAATGAATACTGATGACTGAAACTGTCCTTGACTTCAAGAAACTTCCAGGGCTAATGGTAGAACTAGAAAACATACAATGATGACATATAGTGAATGTTATGATGAAAGTAAGCACAGGTCACTAGGGAGAACACAAAAGAGGACTTAACACAGGCTTATGGGGTGGGAAAGTCAAGGAAGATTGCATACAGAAAATTTCAAGTTAAATACAGGATGGGTAGTGGTAGATAAGTGTGGAGGTGGGTGATTGACAGAGATAAGGAGCAGCAAATGCAAAGTCTTAATTCCAAGAAAACAGCATTGTGTGTCTGAGAAATTGCAAGGCATGCTGTAGGATTTGAGCTGTAATAAAACAAGGATGTGAAAGGAAGTGAAGTGAAGTAAGCAAGGAGCAATGTCCCATAATGCGGAACTAGTCAGCAGTGGGAAATCGCTGGGGATCTGAGGTCATTAGAGCTGGGACACAGATCTCCAGTGAATAAGGAGGAAGAAAATGGTCATGCCTATGATGACTTTTCAAAGGATTTTTTTTTTCTTGTGTGATTAAAGGACACATCACTTTTTCTTTGTGCAAAACAATTAGGGTCAAATTAGTGCCTCACTGTAGGGTCCTGATATAAGCCTCTTGTTTGATTTTAATCAGCCAGAGGTCACATGTACACATAAGGTGATGAGCAGAAGAAAGTAGAATTCTCCTCACTTCAGATAATATTGATCAGGTTTTTCCCCCCAAAATCATCACTTAGTACTTTGGTCCTTCCAAGTTACAAGGCTCAATGTGTTAGAAAGGAGCAGAGTCATATTTATATGCCTCTTTATGTCATTTTAACTACCAAAGGCCAAAATCCCTATTTTGACTGAAAATGTAGAGCAAAACCTTTTAATATATCTTTACCTCTTCTAAAACTCACCCACCTCTGCCTAAAAGAAAATGGTTTCTTCTAAGACCCCCAATCTCAAGTCAGGCATTATGATATTTTTTCACTTATCTTATTCTATGAATATACCAAGTCTTCCCTTCACTCTGTTAAAGGAAATCATTATAGAACCATATCCCCAAGGCTGGTTACATTCCTTCCTCTTGGAATTTACCTCTTTATCCTTCTTTCCCTTTCCAAGACTCCTTGTGAAATAAGTAAAATCTGGAGCAATCATGAGCTAAAGGTTTCGGGAACTTGGAACTCTTGCCTACATTCATTCAATATACATGCATTGACCACTGACACCATATCAGCAATGTGTAGGTGTTGAGGATACAATAATGAACAAGACAGGCATGGCCCCTGCCCGCAGAGCTTACAAGGCTGGTGTTCCTTGAAGGTCAAGGATGCCATAGCACTACAAACAGCCCCTGACTTATTATGGTTCAAGTAACAGTTATTTGACTTTAGGATAGTGAAAAAACAATATGCATTCAGTAGAAATGGTACTTGAGATTTTGAATCTGGATTTTTCCCTGGGCCAGCGATAGGCAATACAAATTCTCTCTTGTGACGCTGGGCTTTGGCACCACCGTGACGCCCCGCCAACCACGTGACTACGGGGGTCGTGGGGGGCGGGGGGGTAAGCCACTGATGAATGTCTGACCATTCTGAACCCGTTCAACCATTCTGGTCTCACGTTCAGTACAGTATTCAATAAATTATGTGAGATAGTCAACACTTTAGTATAAAATAGGCTTCATATGAGATGTTTGCCCCATTGTAGGTGAATGTAAGTGTTCTGAGTATGTTTAAGGTAGGCCAGGTATATTAAATGCATTTATAACTTGTGTTTTCAACTTAAAATGGATCCAACAGGTGGTAGCCTTATCGTAAGTCAAGGAAAATCTAATTTCTTACTTACCCGTACTTAGTCAAATGTTGTGCTCAATTAAGTACATGGCAAATACTTTATTTTTTTTTTTTGGTGCTAGCTACTCTGAAACACTCAGGGAAAAGTGTGTTATATTCCTAAGTTTGTTTATTATGCAGAAAGAGAAACAAGTTCCATTCATAGCTTAAATAGCTGATGCTTTTATTATTTGCAAATAATATTCATATCTATGTAATGATTTATATATATCATTGGCAAATTCGTTGAAAAAATGTTTCATTGCACTAAAACTCATAACTTGTCCTGTGTCAAACTTGATTCTCAGATTTTTATTAGAGCTCTTCTCTGGCATTTGAGTTGCAACTCTGAGATCAGCAACAAGCATGCTAAACAATGAATAGCAAATGTAGCCATTCTTTTTCCTAGGAACCTAGGACCTTCCTATAGACAGTGATGCTGAAAGTATGGTTCCCAGAACAGCAGCATAATCTGGGAACTCGTTAGAAATGGGAATTAACTGGCCTCACTCCAGACTTACTGAATCGGATTCTGAAGGTGGGAAACCAGAAATCTGTGTGTTAGCCCTCAGGTGATTATCATGCACACTCAAATTTGAGACTCAAGCTGTATAAACGTACCTGAGGGCTTTCAAATTTTCAACTTCAAAGACATGAGTAAAAAACCTCACTAAAGAACACGAACAGTAATGTAAAAGGGTTCAACTTCACTAAATTAAATAAGTTCACAATAAATGTTATTCTATGGTTTCTTAATTAAATAATTAAGCTAGTAAAGATCATGCCTGTGTTGGTGACCATTCAGGGAGACACACTGGTGGATATATAAATTTATTCACATTCTAGAAGGCAAGTTGATAATAATCAAAAGCCTTCAAAATATCTATAAATTCTCACCCCAGAATTCTAATTTTAGGAATTTAAAGAGGAAATGAGATTAAATTAAGAGCTTCAGCTCTGAAATTAAGTAGCTCTGGACACAAATACGTCTTTCATTTCCCAGACCATGACCCTTGAATAAGTTCCTTAAACTCTCTAAGCTTCAGCCAATTCTGTGAAATGGGTTTTACTACAACTAGCTTATAAACTTCAAAAAAAATCATACAATCCATGTAATTAGGTTGTCAAATAAAATACAGAACATCCAGTCACATTTGAATTGCAAACAATGAATAATTTAGTATACATATGCCTCCAATATTGTTAGACATGTGTATACTAAATATTCATTATCATCTGAAATTCAAATGTAATTGGTGTCTTGTACTTTTCTTCACTAAGTATGGCAACTCCACCTACAATGAGCTAGGTATTTGTAAGTATTCAATAAATATTAGCTTTTCATTTATTGTGTTTTAACTTAAGATTTATAAAGCAAATTGGTGACAAGCAAGTTAGCTGATTTAAATTGAGATTAGCAGTTCCATGAAACTGAAAAAAAGTTTATACTTATGAAAACTTCATGATATGCAGATGAATATGCTGAAATACAATCTTAGGATGTCTCATATCTAGAAATACCCCTGAGTAATCAAAGACATTCAGTATCTTGGGTTTGAATAAACCCAAATTAACTGGAAAACCTGATTTGTTAAAACATTTGAGCATCCCAGTTCTGCTGCACTATATGAAAATACTTGCTTATACATGTATCAAAAAACTCCTCTGATAATAGAACAAAATAGAGTGAAAGTAGGTCTGCTGACTTTGTAAGAAACAGAAAGAAACTCATGTGCTATCAATTTGTTACTAATAAAATGTAAACATCCTGAAACTTTAAATTGCATTTGATTCAGCAACCAAAAATAAATTCATCTTTTTAAAACTATGAAGTTATCTCTTTATGCCAATAAAATTTAGTGACTTATAATTATGCCCAAAAATGTATGTGACACAGTTTAAAACAAAGTATGAAGCAGAATAGTGGTGGTTACAATTTGCCTTTTCTCCCCTTAAAGACTGTAGCCAGATGCTAATGCTGAAAGAGGACAACATGTGACAGGGTCTGTCTTTACTGTCAAAGTGACCGGATCATGACTGGTCAGGAAAGATCCAATCATTTTGGCTGTCCTAATGACAGATGGAGATACTTCCCTGATAATTCTGCCTGCTACTGTGATAGGTATTGACCTTCAGGCAGCTGGAAATGACTGAGCTGCGGTTGAATTCACTGGCTACACAAACATCTGGCTGATGCCACGGTTGTCCAGAACACAGTAAGATCCTTTCTTGGTTGTCTGAAAAGGATCCATGGATTTTAGTCTTGAAAATGACTAGGACTGGTAAAGAAAAGAGGCATCTTGGGTAGATGGGAGATGGTAAGGGCAAGTCTACTGCAGACCAATCAGTCAAGTACAGCAAAGTGTTGAGAGAACAAAGGGGAGAAAAAAGGTGATGTAACTTTGGGCTTGTTCAGTAGTACTAAGGAGTATGGCTCTTAGTCTACCACACAGGGAAGATACTAGGGTTTTGTAAACTGAGTGGTGATAGATACAAATTAGTTTTAGAAGGCTAATCGTATGGGAATACAGAAAACCTCCTGGTGGGAGGAAGCAGATCAGTTGGAACCTCTCCTAAGAGTTTTGGCATTAAGAGATGAGAGATCAACTTTATGGAAGCAGGGATAACAAATAAAGCAGCCATGATGGAAATCAAGCCACGGGATGCAATGGTCAGTAGAATGTGATTTACACTGGGAGTGGTCAGATGGATGGAGAAGGGTCTGGCTTAAGCTGGGGAGAGGGCAGGGGCCAATTTGATAAAAGGTGAGTGATGTGTTGGTAGGGCATTTAGGTGAAAATGTGCACTAGCAGCTGGAAATGAAGAATTACATCTTTGAAGAAAGTCTAATGATAAAAATAAAAGTCTAAGAGACCCATCACAGGGAAGGAAAACCGAGGCAGTGAGAACATCTTGGATAGGGGGTGCAAACAGAAGTGCAACTGATTCACATTTAATCCCTAAAATAACTTCTGTCCTAAAATTAGATGGGTAAAGATGGAACACTTAAGATACAGGACCAGGAATCATGAGACCAGAGGAATAGCATTAGAGAGACAAACCAAACTTGCTTAGAATGATACCACAGAAGCCAGTTAGATAATCAAGGAGGCAAGAGTAGCCAGTGTCAGTGGCCCAGGCTGAGTAGCAGAGGCTTAGGAGAGAGCGAGGAAGGCTTTCATGCCAGACTGATAAGGAAACACCAAGGAAGACTGTAATAAGGATATTTGGAAATACATGTTTCAGTGTTGAAACTCAGGTTTAATCTCAGCCTACTATTTACAAAACAGCGTGATCTTGAGGAAGATGTTTAACTTCCCTGAACCTGTTTCCTACCTAGACTATAAAATTAAAATGCCACTTCATACACTTAGTGTGGTACCCATTGGCAATTAGAGGGCAAAAGGAGGTGGTAGAAACCAAAACGAAGGGTGTTAGAAAGGGATGAATGATTAAAAAGTGAAGCCAGTTCTTACCGACATTTAGAAAGATTGCCAGGGAACACGGCTGCAGAGGGCAGTGGAGTCCAGTGACTGACCTACATGCTCTCCTTCCTCCTTGCTTCTCTGCCCCCACCCACTTTTGTTTCTTTCTTCATACGGGAAGAACTACCATTTATAACAAAGAAGATGTCACCAACACAGTCAAATGTAAGTACAAATTCCACCAAAAATAAGGTTTTCTGCTGGAAGGGATTCTTGCTTTATATACAGAACAAGCATAGAATTAGATTTCTACAAGCCCTTCAATAGAGAATTCTACTAATATTTGGGATAGTCTTTTATTGTCTCGATTTTCATATTGTTTGTTAATTGTTAGGTTTCTGTCACTGAGCTGCCAAACTCCTTTCTCAATTGATGGATATGAAGACTAGACAAGTCTAATGCTGGCAGGAAACAATCTGTGGAAAACAGGGTTCAGGAGAAAGCCCTTTGAGGGGCAACATCAGGGCCTTGTGTCTTCAACCAAGACCTGCTCATGGAGAAACATGCCCGTCAAGTTGTGGAATAGAGATTGAGTTATAAGAAGAATTTATTCTATCACAAAAAAAAGCCAATCATCAATGCCCTTTTGCTACCAGACTCCTTTCACTCTTTTTCCTGTCATGCATGAATTATATAAATATACTTTTATTGTGGCAAAACAGTGATGTTTGGATTTTAAGACTACCAGGAATACTCTCTTCCCCATCCTCCTTCCTTTTGCCACCCTTATTATCCTCACCTGTCATGACAACCAGGTAATTATTAATACCAATAATTGAAAGGAATGTGTTTTTTTTTTTGGCTGCCTCTTTTAAATGTGTGCCTCCCTGATAGCTATGAGGAAACACTATGGGCCAGTGATGTGATTCCTAAGAAAAGCCCCTGTTCTTATATTAAAAGGAAGATGCTCGAGTTTCATGCATCTATAAACAAGAAATGGGTGACAATCCCTGAAGATTTGGGATGAGTTTCATTTTAATCGAATGACATAAACTATTAATGTTTACTCTTAAATTTATAATAATAATGATTAAATAGTAATATTGCTATCTGGGAAAACAGACACCACGGTGCCAGTTGCCTTGAAATTGCATTAATAGATAATAGAGTGGTTGTTGTGGCCTTTGGTTTGTCCCATCTTACATTTTTATTTTCTTTGGTGTTTTAAAGTGATAAATCTAAACCATTTCTATTGAGATCATCATCATACCTTTGTTTAATTGCTAAAGTATGCATTATGATTTCCTTTTATCTTCTACTTATTTGAAAATTATAAGTTGGTAAGTCATTTTTCTAAGTCAGCATGACACAGTCAGGTGTAGATTACTTGGATAGGGTTCTCACAGAACCAGAGGCATAAAAATGTATCCTGTCTTTCACCTCACTTCAAACAGAGCCACACTGAACCATCTCAAATGGAGAAAACCTTTCTGCTTTTAAAGGACTCCAGATATACTTTCTCCCTCATTGTCCTCATCTTATTAATGGGAACTGACCTCATAAAATGGAAAGATTAAGGAAATTATACATGGCACTTAACACACTGCCTAGCATATAATAGCTGTCCAAAAATATTATTTTATTACTCAATGAACTTCATATGTGTATAAATATAAATGAAGAGAATTTAAGACAGAAAACTACAATGCACTTCCTTACAGAATCGTTAATTCCAGGCCACATTTTCTTTTTCCCATCAAACATTTCTTGAATATGCTCACTATCTTGTTGGCAATAGGAATAGAAAAGTTAAGCATGGGCCTTGGATTGCTTGAAACCATAACAGCATGCAATTCCCAGCATGCTTTTGTAGGCTAATTGCTCTAATATCTTAAGAACTGTTTGGAAAACTACAGTATTAGGATATAAACAGCTCACTGGTATAATAGAATGCCATGTATAAATTGTTTTTGCTTTGTTTTGCTTTTTTTTGTAAATCATATTTTTATCTTGCTCATAAATGAGGAAATGAAATCTTTATTTATGTCAAAATCAACAGGGTATGAGGGATGCACAGATCACAGTTCAATACCCATTACCTGTTCCAAATCTGTTTAATGGATAAACTCACAAATATGAATCTTGTAAACAAAAGTCTTACTTTAAGCACAGTAATTACATAAGCAGAGAAACAATAACTAAATGTTATCCTCCTTTCATGTAAAAATAAAAGTATGAAGTGCCAAGTTAGCCCAGCAACCTATTAATAACCACCATGGATTTGTGATAAAGCATTCTCCTAGTGCGGGGACAAAAAAATACGTGTCACAGAACAATATAAGCACCATGGAAGATTTGGTAGGCTACTCGAATGAATAATTTGAGCTCCTGAAGCAAAGAATTGCTTTAGAAATGCAAATGAAATAAAAAGCATGACCCGACCCCCACACACAAAAAAAACAAAAAGTCAAAAATCAACAACAAAACATTATTCCCTTAAGGCTGTAAAACAAGGGAATTATGCACTCCACCTAGAGCAATGACTGTATCTCCACCATGAAGGAAATCTCATTTTAACCTGTCTAAACAAAAGAAATTGTTTTCCTGTTCATATAAATACTTGTTCTATGTTTGTACAATATGTAACTCAATAGGAAATAGAAGCTTATTATCCATCCTTCTCTTCAAGGAGGTCTGGGCTTCATTGTTCATCCTGATGACTATATCATCTACATCATTATCAAAAAACATTTATTATTAAGCCAACAAAATTGTAGCTCTAAAGGCAAAAATCATGTTGCTACATGTGGGTTTCTATATTGGAAGATTTTTAAATTGTTCATACTGCGTGAATATTTCCAGAACTCTGGCAAATAACACTGTCATCCATTTACCAAAGGATTCACAACCACTGCCCTGTGCCAGGCACTGTGCTTGGTGTGAAAGCAAGTCAAGTTCACTGTCTATTGGTGAAGATGGATGGTAAACAGTATGACATTTTAAGGTCTATAATTAAGTTATGCCAAGAGAGTATCTGACTTCAGACAACATAATAGTCTTCACAAAATGTGAAAGCCTCATAATCGTGATAAAAAGCAGGACCCCCTAAATAAAAATTCTTCATTGGTGAAAGAAAAAATTCTATAGGACCTTAGAGGGAAGCCAATCAAGAAGATGACATGACAAGAGTAATTATTGGGTGAATTTCTTTAGACCTTTGGTTCTGAAACATTCCTTAAAAATTGCATTAATGTATTTTTTTTTATGCAGCTTTGGTTATACCATAGAGCAGAGGCATTTTACTCTCCCAATAGATTAAGATTGTTTTTACAGAAGTTTTCATACTCTTCACACAGGCATAGAAACTGAGCAATCTTTGTAACCAGATCTATTTCTCCCGTTTCATATTTGACAAAAAGTTTCTTTAGAGAAATAAAAAATAAATTGAAGTCATTAACAACTTTACCTTGTATATCTTGAGTGGTGATAGGTTAGTTACAAAGTGTCCCAGAATAGCATATTTTGCATCTTTCTCTATCTTTTAATAAAAGACTATTCCTAGATGCCAATAGACCACTTCTCCAGGGCACTGGGTCTGAGAATTTTCCAATCAGAGGGAGAAAGAAGTGTGGCTCCAGGACAGTTAGAGAATAAAACCCTATAAAGAGTCTTCTCTGCTACCTGCTCCTTCTGTGCAAGCCCTCTCTTTATTTACTAATTATTAGAAAGAGATAAAGGGATATCCAAAATCAACAATTCAGATTTAGGGTAATCTTGCATATTCTTATATTCACTGGCCATTGCTTCTGTAGGTGCTCACAAAAGGTAGTGAGTAAATGGTTTGCATTCACCATGCTTCCTTTCATCCAATTGGAAATGAGAGAAGAGCTTTTATCTTCAAACATGTAGCTGACTATGCATCAGACTGTGGCCGAAGAAGAAACTTAGCTTTGAAGCAGAAGTCAGCTTTTGGCCCAATCTCCTTCACATCCAGATAAGAAGGAGAAGACTGTTTTCGGTCCTTCTAGTCATAGAGATAGACAAAGTGAGTAATGGTGGCAGGGGAAGAGGTGAGGAGAAAAGAAAGGCTATAAACAATAGCTGAATTTGGTAATAGTATTTGTCCCTCCACAAGGAAGCCAGCAGAACCACTGAAGAAGCTGTGTTTAAAACCTCTTAATTTATGCACCTTGACACTCTGTAGTCAAGAGTCATTTCTATTGATGAAAATAATATTGGAGTCCTTAGGACACAGCCTAGGGTACAGGCAACCCGTACCGGAGATTGCATCCTTCCCAACCAGCCTTCCCTTCCTTTCCTCTACACTTTTCCTCCCTAATCACCACTCTCTTAATTAACCCTCCCCCTTCACTTCTTCCACTAGTGCCATGTGCTGCCAACACTCTGCAGACTCTGCCTATAAATCACAAATGCTTAAGCCACTGCTGCCTCCGTCACTTCTGCTTCCACCATGTTTATGGTTGCGACTAGAGCCCCAGCAGTCGTTCCTTTACCTTCTAGTGCCTTCGTGGCATCTCTCCTGCCAGCTCACCTCCTGAACATCCAAATGCACTTCAACTCTGTTACAGCTTTCTCCTCACTTGCAGGCTCGCTATCACTTTGGTGAAGATCAGCAGAACTGCTGACAACACAGTACTAAGAAAAGTCACCCTTCAAACCTTTCGGGGACCTAGGTCTCACACATTCACAAAATTCAAAATTTTTAATGGGAGAAATTGTGTCAGAGTATTGGATGAAAGAGAATTTCTTAAAATTCTTCCAAATTCTCAAAAGTAAAAAATCTTCACTAATTTTTCTTTCCTGTCTGTTTACCTATAATGATAGCAACAAGAAAACTAGGATGTGGTTACCATGAGAAATATTTTTTAAAAGCCCAAAATTTGCAAGAAAAATAATTGACTGCCTACTTTACATAGAACAGGGTGCTTATCATGGTGAGAAGTAATTAGGTTTAGGCTTCCAAAAATCTTAGAAACAAGGAGACAAAGTAATCTAAAACATATATGCAAATAACATGAATATATTAATATCCTTTTATCTATAGATGGTGTGTTTACATAGCATTCAACCTGACACCTTCCGCACATCCAGATGCCTCCTTCAACTGCTACAGCTTTCGGCTCACCTGTGAGCTATCATTTGGTGAAGAGTTTATTAGCAAAACTCTTGCAGCATTGACTTAGACTTGATTTAAATGTCAACAGGATACACAACACAGGGCACCTATACTGCCTGAAGACATTTTCAAAATCCTTCCCCAAATCTGTTTTAAGAGACATAAACAGCGTAGCTAGACCTTAGATAAAAGATTTTAAAACTCCCATTTCTCAACAATTTTGCCCTCTGAATAATAATTAGGACCTACTTGAGTGCTCTCCTCATGGTATCTACTTTGCATTCAATTCAGTTTGGACTTTTCTTTAAGGATTTTATTCCAAGTTCTTTTCAGTGACCTATTTGCCTTCCTATTTATTATAAGGGAGTCAATGGACCAATTTCAAACTTCTGTTTTTAGTGTTTTCCAGACAATGCCAAACTGAGTTGAAATACTCTTTCTTTGGCTAGACTTCACAGGTTATACAATTCAGCAGTGAAAATCTCCCAGCAAGTTCCTTCTTGTGTCTCACTCTTTCGGATGCAAATCACATATAATCATTCTGTAACGTTTCTCTTATGAATGAATAAATCTATAGTTTTTTCTTTAAGCACTTTAGAATGAACTCGTGGATACTTTTCGAGACTATATTTTCCATTTCTATTAATCATCTATCAAAATTAACCCAACTGGCACTTCAAATTTGTCTCCAAAAGGTGAAGGGTGAAGAAAATTATAATTTATAATTTTCATCACTGAGCTCTGCAATTTCTATCTGTGGAACACTTAGAAATCATTGATTAATCATCTCAATGCTTTTATGAAATGGATATTATCTCTATAGTTACATGATTTAAAACTGAAGAAATTTTTAAAAAGTAAACCTGAGAGTAACCTAGTTTGAGGAGGATTCAAATCACTGTCAGGGAAGATGTTTTAACATGTGAATTTGGTAGCACAAAGCAATCATTTTGTTGATGTGTGGCATTAATTTTGGTTATTCCTTAAATTGCCTAGCACATAAGGAAAATCATACATGTTTTAGGACCAATATTCAGTGAAAACCAAAGTTCAGTCATCTTCAAAAGAACTCAAGAGTATAAGCATGAATGACTTCTTCCTGAACGCATCTCCTCGAGAAGGGAAACAAAAGCAAAAATGAACTCATGGGACTACATCAAACTAAAAAGTTTCTGTACAGCAAAGGACACCATCAACAGAACAAAAAGGCATCCTACAGTATGGGAGAATATATTTGTAAATGACATATCTGACAAGGGGTTAACATTCAAAATATATAAAGAACTTACACACCTCTACACCCAAAAAGCAAATAACCCAATTAAAAAATGGGCAGAGGATATGAAGAGACAGTTCTCCGAAGAAGAAATTCAGATGGCTAACAGACACATGAAAGATGCTCCACATCACTAATCATCAGAGAAATGCAAATTAAAACCACAATGAGATATCACCTCATACCAGTAAGGATGGCCAGCACCCAAAAGACTAAGAACAACAAACGCTGGTGAGGATGTGGAGAAAGGGGAACCTCCTACACTGCTGGTGGGGAATGTAAGCTAGTTCAACCATTGTGGAAAACAATATGGAGGTTCCTCAAAAAACTAAAAATACAAATACCATTTGACCCAGGAATCCCACTCCTTGGAATTTACCCAAAGAATACAACTTCTCAGATTCAAAAAGACATATGCACCCCTATGTTTATAGCAGCACTTTTTACAATAGCCAAGATATGGAAGCAACCTAAGTGTCCATCAGTAGATGAATGGATAAAGAAGAGGTGGTACATATACACAATGGAATACTATTTAGCCATAAGAAAGAAACAAATCCTGCCATTTGGAACAACATGAATGGAGCTGGAGGATATTATGCTCAGTGAAATAAGCCAGGCGGAGAAAGACAAGTGCCAAATGATTTCCCTCATTTGTGGAGTATAACAATGAAGCAAAACTGAATGAACAAAATAGTAGCAGACTCTGAGACTCCAAGAAGGAACTAGTGGTTACCAATGGGGAGGGGTGTGGGAGGGCAGGTGGGGTGGGCGGGAGAAGGGGATTGTGAGGTATTATGTTTAGTACACATGGTGTGGGAAATCACAGAAAAGGCAAACAGTGAATCTGTGTCATCTTACTACACTGATGGACAGTGACTGAATTGGGGTATGAGTGGGGACTTGATAATATGGGTAAATGTAGTAACCACATTGTTTTTTCATGTGAAACCTTCATAAGAGTGTATGTCACTAATACCTTAAGAAAAAAAAAAGCACTCAAGAGGTTAATGGCAGAGGTGTGCAAATCCTGTGTTTTTAAGATCACCAGCCTAAAATGTCAGAACTCTTAAAATTTGGCATATTTAGAATTTGAAACTGATCACATGTGAGAATTTGCATTAAAAAATGGATGGCTCTTCATTAAATCCCAAGGAAACATAAGTGAATGAGTTAATCATAGCCATCTTTCTCTTGTCTCTCCTATACACCAGTGCACATGGCTGTCCTTTCTCCTTTAGTTTTATTTACTAGGAATCTGTTATTTTTGTTTTTGAACATATTTATGGAAGCTTTAACTGTGTAATTTTATAAAATATAAACTGATGAAATATGAGAATAAAATAGAAATCTTTTGCTTTGTGATAAGTATTATAAATGCTTTGAAAAATTCCCAAAAGTGTGAGCTATTTTTTAAAAAATAATACTGCCAATTAGGTGTGGGTGAAGCTATTATAAGAGACTAATCATTATAAAAGTACAGAAAGATCTACCTTGGATTGTCTCAAGTGTTTCTAAGTTTCCATTGCACTATAAAAAGAGAAAATCCAAACTCAAAATCATTAATATTGGCTACATGAGCATGGTTTTTGCAGGATAAGTAAGAACAAAACAAAGAGCATGCCTTGTCCTTTTACTCAAATGAGGGAATAAATATGTATGTTGTAAATTAAAATTTAAGATTTTTGTAGATATTTTTAATGACATTTTATCTTGTTTTTGTTTTTTAGTGAAATGTAGTTGACATACAATATATTGGCTTCAACTATACAACACAGTGATTCAACAGTTACACCCATTATTAAATCCTCACCCTCACTATTCAGTTACTAGCTATCATGCTGGATTAGTCAACTAAAAACAGAATTGGTTAGAAAGTTTCTACTCTAATACCTTAAATCATGAGAAAATCTATCATATGAGGAGCTTTCTTCCAATTTTTAGGGTACAGAAAATATGGACGTACCTTGTTAAATAACAACTTAATGAGATTCAGCCTATTCTTCCAGAATTAAAATGGAGCCTCTAAGGCCAATAGACAAATCTCAATTTTAGGCAAAAGGAAATTTTAGTTTAGTAAGCTACACTGCCTTTATTGTCACTTTTGTTTCCTCCTCTCTTTATGAGTACCTTGCTAGCCCTAGCTGAGATGCCAAGAACCATCTTCTCTTCCCTGTCTACCTCATTTATATATATGTACTCCTGGACCATAATTCTTCTAAACATGCCTCTCCATTACTCTAATATATTATTAGAACCCGATGGGGTTCAGAACACACTACCCCAAAATATGGCACCTTGATATACTGAATATTTTAGGCTGAAGAAGTTTGGGAAAATAACAGAAGCAGGAAGGTTACTCTGAGCTCTCCCCCACTTCTCCCCTGTGGCAGGTCAAAGGACCCTCCTGTGAGAGGTGCCCTCC
>JAVSCE010012295.1:0-130365 GCA_032199065.1 Smutsia gigantea
CTCTATCCTTACTCCATAACCAGAGGGATCCTTCTCAAAGACAATTCTTTTCATTTCACTTCCTTCCTTAAATTCCTTCAGTGGCTTCTAGTTAACAACAGATAAACATCAAATTCCTAAGTTTGGCCTCACCTCTCTTTCCAGCTTCATTTCTCACTATCCCCACAGTAGCCACATGCACACCATTTCCATATGCACCAGGGTCTCTCCTGGACCCTTATACCTGCAATGTCCTTCTTCCCATGGCCCATAGCTCATTTCTAGTTGTCATTCAGGCCTCAGTTGATGTTGTTTTCCTGAGTTTTTAAAGAGCTCTGTGCATACCCTATCATGGCATTTGTCACATCATTTTTGTATTTTTTGTATATTTGCTTCTCTGTTCCCCCTCTATACTGTATGGTCTACAAAATCTTTCATCTCTAGAGCTCCAAATACAGGTGCATAGGAGATAATCAGTAAATCCTATTGAATGAATGAATGGCATTTGCAAGCTATTCTTTCTGGATCTAGACTATAAAGAATGGACCAATTTGTACACTTCAAGAAGAAAAAAAACATGGGGATAACATTAACTGACAACTGTAGTAAATAATTCATTGAAAAATAATTTGATAGAATATCTTAACAAGAATAATCTGGACAAATATCCCAACTGAGGTGGCCAGCAACCTAAAGATGCCAGGGTCTCCAATAATGGTGGCCGCATAGATCTGGGAAATAGGAATCTGAAGCTCCCTGCTTTAGGTTAAATATTAAGGGACCCAGCCAGAAGTTTCACCTTTATACTAGTCTCTAAGGTCTTAGGCAAGAAGCATCCTTAACAGTGACAAAAGGGTATTGATATTCACAAGTTTTTTTCCTGACTGTCCTGAAAGGTCTGACCCCAAGATTTTGGTATTTGTCTGCCATTGGGAGAGAACCATGGAAAATGACTGATACCAAACTTCTTGTCAATCTTGGTAGCTAGACTTTAAGAGTACAATTTGAATTGATTTAGAAAAAATGAGGAAACAATACTTATCTATGAGGTGCCATAGACCATCCATAATGTTCACAATTTTAATTATGCATAACAGAGAGTTTTGAGAAATTCTCTCCTGGTGTTCACCTACAATAACTTCATACCAGTCCATAGCAAATCTCATCACCTCCCTTTAATCTGGTTTCTCAGTTCATCACTGACATAATTGTGAAATATGGGTGCTGGAGTTATTGATTTATTATTTCTCCCCAGCCCTATTCCTCCATGCTTCCTGAGCTCCCTTTGTTTCTCATTCTCCCAGAATGATGAGTGAAGGAACAAAATGAATGAAGAAGAGTTAAAGCTGCTTTTTACCAAAGGCAATATCATCAAAGATACTCTGATATTAGGGTAAACTTCTCCTCCAAAATAACCACATAGTACCGTTCTTGAAACTAAAAGGTCTTTTAAAAATATGGTAGCAGTTTTAGTAGATTTTCATATTGATATAAATGAGTTCACATTGATTTTACTCTGATTCTTGAATAGGTTTGGCTGAACCATGAGAACTGACTTTTCTAGAGTGAAGGCATACAGGACTGAGAGATCACTTCAGAACATGTTGTATGTTTCAGAACAGAAAATGCTGAGGGGTGAGTTAAGTATGGAGATGATGTGACCACAGGGAGTGCAGTCAGCATTAAAGACCCTGCAAAACCCAGCCCAAGAGAGAAGTCAGTAGCCTGACAATAAATAAATGCTGTCTGTCTTAAATTTTGGCTTAGGGCAATGGCAAATTATGGGAAACACCCTTTTTTCCCCTCCATTTCCTTTTATTCAGCCTGAAATATTATTCCCATAATCTAGAAATCAGGCTTTTATTAGTATGCTGTTTCAGCTACAGAATAGATGCAAAATAGATTTTGCAAGCTGGCCTGAGGATCCATTTACCGTTTATACATAGCACAGCTGCTATATTACTGTAACTTTATAATACGCCTTGAAGTCAGGTAGTATCAATTCTTCAAATTTTTTCTTCTTTAATATTGTGTCGGCTATTCTGGGCCTTTTTGCTTTCCATATAAACTTTAGAATCTGTCAAAATGACAAAATAACTTGCTCGGTTGCATGAAATCTATAGATTAAGTTGGCGAGAACTGATGTCATGATGATATTCAGTCTCCCTATCCATGAACACAGATTACCTTCTATTTAGTTTGTTCTTTGATATTGTTCATCAGAGTTTTGTAGTTTTCCTCATACAGATCTTGTGTATGTTTTTAGATTTATATATAAGTATTTCTTTTTGGGTTGCTAACATAAATGGTGTTATTTTTTTATTTCAAATTCCAGTAGTTCATTGCTAGTATATAGGATACTAATTGATTTTTTGTATATTAACTTTGTATTCTGCAACCCTGTTATAATCACTTATCAGTTGCAGTTTTTTGTCATTCTTCCAGATTTTCTATGTAGATGATCACATCATCTGCAAACAAAGGCAATTTTATGTCTTTATTTCCTTTTCTTGTCATACTGCACTAACTAGAACTTCCATTACAGTTGTTGAAAAGGAGTGATAAGAGTTTGTATCTGATCTTAGTGGGAAAGCTTTGAGTTTTTCAACATTAACTATGAAATTAGCTGTAGGTGTTTTGTAGATATTATTTATCATGTTGAGGAATATCCTCTCTGTTCCTAGTTTACTCAAGAGTTTTATGAATAGGTGTTGTATTTTGTAAATGCTTTTTCTTTATTTTTCAGCTCAGTTATATTCTTCAGCTCTGTGACTTCTGTTTGCAACTTTCCTATATTTTTTACCTCTCTGTGGAAGTTGTTCCTGTGTTCATCATTCTTCTTTCAAATTTAGTGAGCATCTTTATGACCTTTACTTTGAAATTTTTATCAGGTAAATTACTTATCTCTGTTTCATTAAGTTTTTTTTCTGTATTCCCCTGTTTTCCTGTGTATTGCAGTAGTATTCACAATAGCCACGATATGGAGACAACCTAAGGGTCCATCATCTGTTGAATGAATAAGGAAAAATGTGACTATTATTCAGCCTTACATAAGAAAGGAATGATACCATTGTGACAACATGGTGAACCTGGAGGGCATCATACTGAGTGAAATAAGCCAGACGGAGAGAGACAAATACTTCATGATATCACTTATATGTTTCATCTTTAAAAAATAAAACCAAACTCATAGAAACAGAGAATAAATGGAATGTTGGTTGCCAGAGTTTGGGGTTTGGGAAAATGGAGAGAGGTGGCTAAAGGGTACAAACTATCAATTATAAGATTAATAAGTTCTGAGGATCTAATGTATAGAATGGTGACTAGCTGATAGTACATATTGTATTATTGACATTTGCTGAGACTATATCTTAAGAATTCTCACCCTCACCCCAAAAAGGTAACCGTATGAGGTGATGAATTTGTTAATAAACTGGACTGAGGGGATCTTTTCATAACATATATATTTATCACATCACTAAATTGTACATTTAAAATATATGAGTCTTTTTTTGTCAATTATACCTTAATAAAACTGGAGGAGAAAAAAAAAATCTATACTTAGTGTAATTTCTTTGGCATTTATCTTGCTGGTATGTTGTGATCTTCCTGGATCCGTGGTTTGGTGTCTGACATGAATTTGGGAGAAATTCTCAGTCATTATTGTTTCAAATATTTCTTCAGTTCCTCTCTATCTTCTTCTGGTATTCCTATTACATGCACGTTACACCTTTTGTAGTTTTCCCATAATCCTTGGGTATTCTGTTTAGTTTTTTTTCTCTTAACTTTCAGGTTTTCAAGATTCCATTGATACATCCTCTAGCTCACAGATCCTTTCCTCACCTGTGTCCATTCTACTCACAAGCCCATCAAAAGGCATTCTTCATTTCTGTTACAGTGTTTTTTTAACTCCAGCATTTCTTTTTGGTTCTTTATTAGGATTTATATCTCCCTGCTTACATTAACCATCTGTTCTTGTATGTAGTGTACTTTATCCATTAGAGCTGGTAGCATATTATTAATAATAGTTGTTTTAAATTCTTGATCTGATAATTCCAATATGCCCTGCATATCTGGTTTTGAAGTTTGCTCTCTCTCTTCAAATTGTGTTTTTTGCCTTTTGATATGTCTTGTAATATTTTCAGATGTGTACTGGATAAACCGAATTGCTGTAAATATGCCTTAGTAATGTGGTGGTAAGATGTGGGTGGAGGGGAAGAGTTCTATTATCCTATGATTATGACCCTGTCTTTTCATAGCTTATACCTCTGGAATGTGAACTTCACAAGAGTTTCTCAGTGTTTTCTCCCCTCTTGGGTGGGACAGGATGGCTTGAATGGGCTGTGGTTGGTTATTTCCCTACCCCCTTGTCAGTCAGGTGCTGATAACACCTCATCAGGCTCATCTCTGATTGCTAGTTTCCGCCACCCCCACCCCCGCCCTGAGGGCAAGCTTTATTAGGAAGAAAAGAGTGTTCTAGTGTATTTCAAAAGGTTTAATTTTCCTCTCCACCCTCAGAAGCAAAACAGGACTTTTCTCTGATGTTTATTCTGAAAACCTGGTCCAGCCCTTCGAGGTAAGTCTCACGAAATTGTGAGGACCCCTTGATGACTGGGTTCCCCTAGAGTTTCTAACTCCCAGAGTTTTCCACATCGAGTTTCCTCAATTTGTCAGTTACAGTTCCTGGTTTCCCCCTCTGGCACTGGTGCCCCTCATAGTTTCTTCTAGCGAATTTCTGTCCCTGTGAAATGTGGCTCCTTATATTCCCTTATCTCTCCAATTTTGCAGCAGCAGTTTGCTCTGTGTCCTCTCTACTCTTACGGGTCAAAGAAGAGTTGTTGACTTTTTTAGTCAATTCAGCTTTTGACTTACTAAAACAGAGTGGTAACTTTCAAGCCTCCTGCATGTGGTACCAGCAACCAGAAACACAGACTTGCTATATAATACTATGCATTCTTTTCTTAAAACTAAGTTCTCCTAAGGCAGAGGTTGATTGTGAAAGAGAATTTCCCCTACCTCAAGTCTGTTCCTGAGTCATTAAGTCAAGGTCCCAATTTATGTCAATTAAATCATATATGTAGTTGAGTTATCCAGATACTTTCTAGTCTTTTATTGAAATGTCAGTTATGAATGACAATTGTAGAAGGCACATTCTTAAGAATGTTTCTCCTCTCCTTGAATAGTACAGAGCAATGACAATTTAATTCAGGCATACTGCATTTTATTTCTGTTCATATTTTGAAAAATCTTGAATGCACAATGCCGTTTTGAGGATACCCACCTTTTTCATTTAAATGACTTTTTAGAAAGACTTAATGATTTGGGTTTTTAACCCATTCTCTGTGTGCCTTTCAATTAAAAATGTTACCACCTCACACCTTAACCCATCCTTCAGTCAAGTGCTTCTATAATTATACTGTAAGTAGCTAATTAAGAAGGTGCTTAATGTACTGTAGTTGAGTGTGCTTTCTATTCAGGGAATTATTTCTGCTCCTTACTAGGAGTTGCAAATAAGACAATTCAATAACTTGGATCCACTCCAAACAAAATGCTAACTGGGTGTCTTCATGGAGGCATAACTCTAGCCAGAATAAATGTGTGTGGGAATTTCTTTCTCCTTCTTCCTGCTTCTTCATATTATTGTTATCCAATTCCACAAGGCAGAGGTAAAAAGAACAACATCTGCCTTTCTCAGATTACCAATCTCTTTGTCCCTGTTGGTAGAATGACACTCTTTTTTCCTTGTAGCATTGCTGCTACCATCACAGCTGGAACTTTCTTTTCCAAGTAAATAATATTAAAGGTGCTCAGCATGGTACACTTCAGCTGTATATCTCTAAGTTGCACACAAATGGAAGCTGCTTTAAAATTTTATTTTTAAATGTCTTTGCCAGCCCACAATAACAAAAAAATAAAGAAGTCAGACAATGTGGTCCATTTACCTGCCTGCTTTCCTTCTAAATATACAGGAGTTGGTTGTGAAATGTGTTACTAAGGCAATTTTTATGGAAAAGAACATTTTTTCTGGAAAGATAATCGGAAGATCAGGGAAAAAGACAGATTTTGTTTTCAGTGGACAAATTTTTCAGGCATACAAGGTCAGGGCTGTTGACTACTGAAGTTGAGGTAATTTACTGAAATTTTTGTGATGAATCATTGGGGGTCCTGGAGGAAACTACGGGTTTATTGCAGAATATACAGGGCGTTTTTGTTTTAGGTGTCATAACATTCATTTTGAAAACAGACTTTTACTTTGGAAAGTATCAACAACCTAATTGCATGGGATTTTGAGAAACATGTGGCTATCTGAATTTTTCTCCCAGGATTTTGAGTCTTAAATGTTGTGATTTAAGATAGAAAAGTGATTGGAGCTGATTCATTCTTGCAATAAACAGACTTTCTGTGATGGACTGAATTATTTCCAACTGATAAATATATTAAGGTCTTAACTCCCAGTAGCTGTGAAATATAATCTTATTTGGAAGTACGGTCCTTGTGGATGCAATCAAGGTAAGATGAGGTCATACAGAACGAGAATGGGCCTTAATCTAATAAGTGGACACTGACACAGAGATAAAACATCCATGGAAAGATGAAGGCCAAAACTGCTATGCTGCCACAAAGCAAGGAATGCCTGGGTCACCAGAAGCTAGAAGAGGCAGAAAAGGATCTTTTCCAAGAGACTCTGGATGGAATTTGGTATTCCCCACATCTTGATTTGGACTGTAGAACTACGAGAAAACACATTTGTAATGTTTAAGTCATTCAGTTTGTGGTCATTTGTTACATCAGCCCTAGGAAACTAAAATACCTTCTATTTGTTTCTTCTGCTTTGATTTACTGAAATGCCCAGTTTCTGGTTCCATTCTAGGCCTAACTCATCAGTTTCCCCTTTATTGTCTGAGTTATCCCTAAATCTTTCTCATAAAGTGCCTTCAGACGTAAGTTGGCCTAAATGAATTTCTGTTGCTTGCATCACACTGTCCTATCTAGTAAGCAAACATTTCTTGCTGTCATTCTAGATGTTATTGGGTATTGGTAGCAAAGGTTAGACACAGTTTATTAAGAAAGTTGACTGAAACCTGGAAGTCAAGAAAAGGGAAAGCAGCATATACTCTTACAGTGATTTTAGATTAGGACATTTTTTAACAAGTCCACTCAAGGACTGTTTGATTATCTACACTTTAGAGGGTGTACCATTGTTTGATTTAATGTTTACTATGAATTAAAAGCCCAGATTCTTTGAACTTACATGTTAACTTTTGGATTTTTGTATGGCAGAGATGCAAATCATTATTTTCTGGTAGAAAATAGAACTCAAAGGTTACAGTTTCATTGCCCTGTAGAACATTAACCAGTTATACCTAATCTAGCAATCTTATGCCCACATTCTTTTTCCATATAACTCTTGTTCTAATAATTCTCCTTTGAGTCAGCTTTGCCTTCCTGCTGATTACTTCATTAATGAAGAAAATCAGTCTTGCTATATTTATATGAAAATAACATTTTCAACTTTTGATTATTATACTTTGACATGCACAGACAAGATTATTTGATAATACGGATTAGCTGAATGACTGTCAACATCTCTACAAGTCAGAAGTTAGGATGTTAACATAAAATTGAAAATATTAAAGGATTTAAATGTGCTAAGAGGACAGAATAATTTTTCTCTTTTCCCTTAAGTTTGAAAAAGGGTTTCTTAGACTTTTAAAAACAATACGATTCTAAAAGCTTATTCACTCAAAAAAATATTGACTTAGAGACTATACTAAGTGTCTCTTGAAGTCTAATACAACTTTTCACTGAAGATCTGGTTATTAAGTCTTATATTAAACATCTTCAAGTTGACACTTAAAGATGTTTCACCCAGTTCTTTGGGTGAAACTAAATATGGACACGGAAGTAAAAGAATTCTAAATAAACTCTTAAATCACACGAAGCAGCTGAAAAACCAACTGTAAGTTACAAGAATCTGATAAGAAAATTAGGTAATTCACATGGCAAGATCTGATTTTGGTTTTCACTGCATTATTCAAATGTCCCTGTAAAAATAAAACAACAAAGAATATGTACAACAAAATGCCACAAAAAATATAAGGTAGGACCAATATGACAGTTTTGAAAGGACCAAACAACTCCCTGTTGGAAGGTGTGTGTGTGTGTGTGTGTGTGTGTGTGTGTGTGTGTGTGTGTGTGTGTGTTTGTGTGTGTGCATGCATGTGAGACAGTGGTAAAAGTTGGGCAAAAATAATGGGTAGGAAAGGAAAAAAGGTTACTACCATTTCCTAAGTGTTATTATATGCCAAGTTCTAGGAGGTCTTTTAAAATTAAGGTTTTAATCCTCACCATATGAAATCATATATTATTATCATTCCTATATATAGATGAAGCTCAAAGAGGTTAATAACCTGTCCCAAGGTCCTACAGCAGTTCATACAGACTCAGAATTCAAATTTATTTCTAGCTCCAATGCTCCTGTTTTAGGTTTTCTACTAAAGAACATTGACTCTCAAAATAATATTGACCTTCTCAGTGAATATCCAGAAGTCTGGTTGATCATACAAGTCATAAGTAGAAACTATGATCTTTCTGGGATGGCATATAGTCAGATGAAAAAACATAGGTAAGGAGTACAGAATATTTATATCTGGTACCATATTGCCCTTAAACTACCACACACCTTTGGGAATGACACTTTCTTTCTATTTTAGGCCTCAGTTTCCAAATCTTTTTTTTTATAATTTATTTTGGTATCATTATTCTACAATTACATGTGCAATTTATGGTTATTAAACTATCCCCTTCATCAGGTCCCCCCCACCAACCCCATTACAGTCACTGTCCATCCTCAGTTTCCAAATCTTTAAAATGATATTATCAGACCAGATCTATAAATGTATAACTGTGCCTATAATATGGGTTTTGCAGTAAAGTAATATACCATTCTTTCAATCAAGAACAATTTTTGAGGCATATAAGGTGAAGAATTCTGAGATGATATTATTTGAAAGATGGCCATTATTTTATGTGCCATTGAGAAAGAACAAAAAGTTACAACTTAAACTGACACAATGTTTATTATTAATTAGTATTTTATCTTATATTTGTTGGGAAAAAAACTTATTTTTACTTATTTAAAAATAGATATTTTTATTATATAATGCAAAAAGAAAAATATAAGAGAAATAAATTTTAAGTGTTCATAATATTTTTACCCATTCACTGTACAACTTCTTCAGATAACTTTAGACTCAGAATTGTGTTTATCCACATACTACTACTAACCAAAATCTAGGGTTTTAAAAACTAATGATAACAAAGCATTTCTTAAACAAATGGTTGACTGCTATCCCTGAAGTTTGATACCCTGAGGTATCAAAGCCAGTGGTACATTTTATTTAAATTTGATGCTGGTAAATATACATATGTATATATGCCTGTGTATATATTTGCCATTGTGTGTCTGTATATAATTAAACGTGAATTTTGGGTATATGTTCTATACATTTCCACCTTATGGACACCTAAGGGGAGACATTTGTTTATTATTTACTTTGATATTCCCTTCAATATTCACTATAATGTCTTCAGCGAACTAGAAACTCAGAAAATATTTATTGACATGAGTGTACCTAAAACACTTTACTCTGATTATAACAGTTTTCAGATTACTTGGCTTCATATGTAACAAAAAAAAAATCCATTAACTAGAGTGAATTTTCTAGGTATACTAAAAATATATTCTTAAATGTTTACCATTTATTAGCAGCAGAAAACCAGCCAAGGTAGTAAATTGCAAAACATATCAGTGAAGGCAAGTTTTTCCTTAGAAAAGAAAATTTAAAATGATAGTATTTCATGAAGTTCTGTGAAATTATTTGTTGATTTCTGCCTAGTTAAATGTAAATTATAAAGCAAACATCTGCTAGGCTCATTCCCACCAATCAGTTGGGTAACTAAAGGTAACAAAATTGGTATGTTTGGTTTTCCATCTAACTCAGTATTTGTTTTATTACCAACATTTTTAAATTGGGTTTTTATTGCCATTTTATGTGCCTTGTAATTTGTACATTAAAAATAAAAGTTTCAAAATAATAATTACTGTGCATTTTTTTCAACAGAAATGTAATGTATGAACTCTTGTTTTAACTGAATACTAAGTTAGATTCCAAATTTCTAAGTGCCCATTCCACCAGTCTTCCCAAATACTCATGTGTAGTTTTGAGTTACATTTGAAATAATTTACTTAAACATATCATACAAATAAGTTTGTATGTTCTAGGACAAGCTGTTTCTAATAGGAATACTTCAATATATCAAGAAAATTGTTTCTCTAAGCTACTGGTTTTTAACTAAGAAGCCAGTGTTGGCCTTATAGCCGAAGTGAGTGCTGGGCTTACTCCCTCCAGTTCTGGGTAGTTTGCAATCATTCTTATGACCTGAATGCTATATACACGCATACACACACACTCAACAGTTTTGAAGGCATAGTACAACATAAGCATTCAATGGCCTGAATAATATAACATGGTGATTAAGAGTGCAGACTGTTTTTTCTAAAACAATATTCTTGAAAAATTGAGATGCATCTTATATATGCCCTGAGCATTGGAAAATCATGGTAGTAGTCACCTAGTAAAAACAAATTATGAAGAGTAATATCAAAAAAAAAATGAAAAAACTGTGGACTTTGGTGTGAATTGCTGGGTTCTAAGCCTGTCTTGACCATTTACTAGTTTAGGGTCCTTGGGAAGTGACTTAATTTGTCTGTTGCTCAATCTGTAAAATGGGCTAATTGACAGTACCCAATACATAGGAATGCTTTGAGGAAAAACTAATTTAGTATTTATAAAACATTTAAAATTCAACCTGTCACATACTAAATGTTATATATGTTAATTAAAAAAAACATGAAAACTTCTTTCTATCAGTAGTCATGTCACATGCTGAAGGATTTTTTAATTAACTAAAAATGAGACAGAGTATCAACCTATTTTTCAAATTTACCTTTTTCCCTTGCCTCACCATAAACAAACCTTTTTGCCTTTTGCCATAATTCTCTCCAAAACTTTATGATAATACATAATGATATATAAAATGCCCAAATAACTGGTTAATTCAATGAAACATAAAACTAGCCCCAGCCTTCACTTCCCTCCTTGCTCCTGCAAATGATCAATTCTGTTCTTTGCTGGGAACAAGTAGAATTAGGTATATTGCACCATGCAGGGGTTAAAAATTATAATAAAGTCAATGTTATAGAAACTTTCTGGCTCAGATATTCTTACTGAGCAGTCTTTGTGGAAGGCCACAGGAATCAAAAATATTTACAAAGCCTTAAAGTGATGCCAATCATAGTCCAGCCTTAGTGATCACTGATCGAATTCATATTCACTGTCTTCACTTACTACATCCCATTTGACTTGAACAGGAGCATTGTCTTTGGCTCTGAAGCATCAAAGGAATTCACAGTTAACTTTTACAGCTATTTTGAACTGAATAGAAGCCAAAGAAAGTCATGCATTCTGTCTGTCTCTCTGTGCATTTGAATTACAGAAATGAAACAGTTCCCTAGATTACCTAGGTAACCTGAAACTTGCTTCCTTTTACAAATAGAGCTTGTTTCATACAAACATAATTTTCATCTGTCTTTGTTCTTTTAATTGTCTTACATGAAACATGAAAGGGATTCCCTTAAGAGTTGTACTCTCTGTTAGAATGTAAAGGCAATTTATTATTTAATAGGTTAGGCTACTGGGTATCTTCATTGACCTCAGATTGTCTGATTAGCTCCCATTAGACTCTAACCTAGTTAAAGTAATGGAAATAATGCAAATAGATTTCACTGAGTAGCTCTCCTGCAAAAGTTCAGCTGTCCCATTTTATTATTGTTCTGTTTACATACTAAGTTACATATTGACTCGTACAATAGTCTGTATTTCCCACATTGCATATGTTGGAATATTAGTTTTGTATAATATTAAGAGGTATAATGAGGAAAAAGTATTGCACTCAAATTTGCTTGAAAAACTGAAAATTTATCAAGAGAAATGGGTTTCCTTTCTGCAGGATTTCTCAGAACCATGTTAAATATGCATGATCAGTCTCCAGGAGAAAGCTGCAGTATGCTGTGTCAACCCAATATTTTTACCATATCCTTTATTTAAATTGGACTATTTTTTATTTTTCAGAATGAGTGTTGTGTTCTGTGATACACTGGGAATGGCTTCTTGGTATACTTCTTGTTTCTGAAAATTGAGACTAAAGGAATAATTTGTTTTCATGTTTGCAGATAATGGGGGGGGGGGGGTTAAGGAAAGCAGTGTAGTGAATAATACTGGGAAACAAATATATACTACTTAGCTCATTCCTCCCCTGGTAAATGTAAGTACAGCTCTGTAATTTACTATTTCTGTCACCATTGTAGAAATTGATAGTCCTGAGCATATTTATAAAGAAATGCTATTAGCAAGATCAGTTAGGGTTGCCACTGGTACTGGTGAACCTCCAACTGTTTTCCCCAGCCTATTGCCAAACCACAGCTAGAGTACCTCCTACATGGCAGTGAAAATCCCATTACAAGTCAAATAAGGATCAGGGAATGGGTATTCCAGGAAGCCAGCTTTGGGATTAACATGAAGGCCTCTGGGGCCTCTTTTATAAGAACACCAATCTCATTCATGAGGGCTCCACTCACATGACCTAGTCATATCCCAAAGGCCTTCCCTCCAAGTAACATCACACTGGGGGTAGAATTTCAGCTTATTAATTTTGAGGAGACAATACATTCTGTCTATATCACATGTCAGCTGCAACTGACTCATAGTGGCTTTCTGAGCATTATGTGAAGGAAAATTCAAATCTCAGTGATAAAATGTACCATGAACAATTAGTAAAAGGTATTATTTTTAGGAATTGAAGCTGGAGGGCATATGGGTCACCTAACTTGCCATTTTCATTTCATTCTATTGTGCATTTCACAAGTAGGCTGTTGTGATTCACAAAAGTTGAATAATTTGGTACAAAGTCATACAAGTTTAGTAAAAGATAGAGTTGGGACTTGAACCAGGCCTTTGCATTCCAAGTCACTTTTAAAAATACACTTTGCTGATTTTTTTTGCCTGTTGAAACAGCAGTCATTGCCCTCATCGCCATTTAAAATCTTAAACAATACATTCAATTACACATTATTAGTATTTGCTCATCAAAATTAGGACTGTTGAGAATTTCCTCTTGAAACCAGAATAGTTTTTCATACAACACAGTTAGACCTAAAAGTCTTTGCAGAGATATCTGTTGAATAAAAGTGGAAGGGTCATTCCAATTTGTAGAACAAATGAAGGTGGAAGTCAGGCATGCTATTATACTTGGTAGAGGAGGCAAGTGGTGAAGGACAGAGAGAAATGTCCTTGTGTAGCAAAAGAGAATTTAAATATCATCGTTTTGCTTTTACCTTAGTGCCATCTTTAAAGTCTTTGTCTTTTGACTACAGAATAAAAAATGAACTTTCTACATCTTAGAGCACCAACATACACATGTAAGAGCTACTCACATATATGCAATGGAAAGCTTTCTTTACAGTGTTTCTTTCCCTCTTTCCTTTTATCTTAATCTTCTGGTTTCATTTCAATAGACTGTCAATCATTTACTTATTTTAATTGAAATAATTGTGAATTGGGCATTTAGTAGAAGGTGGTAATGAATCTAGGCTCTTACCACACAGAGTGGGAAATGTGGACTTTAGGCCTAGGAGATGTCCTACATATAAAATATATATGTTCTAAGGTCTAGGAGATGTCTTACATACAGAAGTGCTTTGAGTTTTCAACTAATAAAGTATTTTCCAGATTCTACATAACTAGAATCTTGAATGTTCACAATGACTGGGACTTTTTGGTTGTGAAATTTAAACTGTGGTTTTAATCTCATTAACACTCTAGTCAGCCTTTTACTAATAGAATAAGACAAGCATAGAAAAAGGAATGTGGGGATACATTACATATAAAAATTGGAAGACCTTATCCATAACATTATAGAAATTTAGAGCTGACGTGGAATGTTACAGACTAAATTAATCTTTTTCCAAACAAGGAGACACCAAGAGGTATAGTGATATGTACTAATAAGCACTTGGTTCAGTGTGGTGAGGACAAAGCTGAAATTCAGACTATAAGATTATATCATTTCAGTGTCCTTCCCATTTACCCAATAGAAATTGTTTTAAAATGATGAAATCATAAACTGGTATAAACAAATTCCATTCTCATTGGGCATCTGCAATGGCAATTATTTGGGAGGTCAAATCTCTTGTTTTTTTTCTTATTATCCTTCAAGGAATGCCACTAAAACAATTTGAAAACTTTATGGAATGCAGGCTTGGTATTATCATTGCCAAAACAGTAGAACATTCAGATTGTTAATTTTTGAAGACATAGCTATTTCTAAACTGTTTTTATTTTTGTCATGTTTTATCACTTGCTTTTTTACATATCATGAAGATTAAGGTCTTTGTAATTTAAAAATTATGCAACAGCTGCTGCATACTGCTTCTTACACTGGAACATGAAATTTATATTGGGAAAATACCTATTACTAGCTATAAAATATGTATGAGGCTCTGTAGCCAACTTTGTAAAATGGAATTTCTCCTCGCAGCAAAATGGAATGGTTACTTTGCTTGGGGGATTCACTATTAAAGAATTGTATTGATATGCGTTAAGTATTGTTCTACTATATGAATAATGCAGTCATCCGTTGTATACTCAGTATTTTGGAATTATTTCTCTGCCATTTTATTATTTAGACACTTGCTTTTGTGCTGTCTTTTGCAGCTGATCTTATTCTGTTTTATAGAATGCATAATTGCTTAAATATAGATGACAAATGTATATTTGTAATTAATTCTGGTTCTGTATGTTTCCACAGCTAATTACACAGACATGTTTTGTATACTATGCATACAATCCATATCAACCAGGAAAAAAATCATCATAATATTTGGGAGTATTTTATTTTTATGACCTATGACAAAAAGTAAGCTATCAGGGACTCACTATAAAATTGCTTCCCAGAGCATTTCACACACACGCACACAAATAATATCATTTTCTACAAACACTTAACCGTATATATTGCTCAGGGTTATTATCTCTGTTTTCAAAAGCAAGACACATGGTGGTTAAACAATTTAATCACCTTCTGCCAATGCTATCCTAAACAGCCAAATTAATTTTCCTAATTGTTTCTCATAAGAGATCACCCATTTGTTGTAAAATCTTCAAAATCTCCTCTGATGATCTGCTGAGTGGAGTACATATAGCATAGCCCTTCTTCATATTTAAAGTTCACTTAAAAAGGAAGCAACCTAAGTGTCCATCAGTAGATGAATGGATAAAGAAGATGTGGTACATATACACAACGGAATATTATTCAGCCATAAGAAGAAAACAAATCCTACCATTTGCAACAACATGGATGGAGCTAGAGGGTATTATGCTCAGTGAAATAAGCCAAGCCGAAAAAGCCAAGTATCAAATGATTTCACTCATATATGGAGTATAAGAACAAAGAAAAAAACGGAAGGAACAAAACAGCTGCAGACTCACAGAACTCAAGAACGGACTAATAGTTACCAAAGGGAAAGGGACTGGGGAAGATGGGTGGGAAGGGAGGGATAAGAGGGAAAAAGGGGCATTATGATTAGCAGATGTAATGTTGGGGGGCACGGGGAGGGATGTACAACTCAGAGAAGACAAGTAGTGATTCTATAGCATCTCACTACGCTGATGGACAGTGACTGTAATGGGGCTGGTGGGGGGGACTTGATGAAGGGGGTAGTTTAATAATCATAATATTGCACATGTAATTGTAGATTAATGATCCAAAATAAATTATTTAAAAAATGCAAAAAAAAAAGGACATCAAACTAACTTTGCAACCCTTTCCAATGCTAGTCCCTAAATAGACCTTTAACACTCCACACTCCCAGCCAGACTCTTATTCTTTTCATCTTTGATCCTTTGCACAGTTCCTCTCCAAAGTAAATTCTATCCATCACCATCTTTTACAGTTTTTTCCATCCTTTTAAATACAACTCAGGTGCCCTTATTCTTTGACTGTCTAATGTTCTCTCATTTTATGTAATTAGATATTTTTTGAGGGCGGGAGTGGTGGCATGGGTGATCCTGATAATCTTTGCTCGTCCATGAATTCCATTAAAATATAGTGGTTAATATATTGGGGAGAGAGCTACATTGCCTGGGTCCAAATCCCAAATGCACCATTTACTAGCTGTGTGGTTTAGGGTAGGTTATTTAATCTCTAACCTGCCTTAGACCTTTTGCGCTGCCATAACTAAATACCACAGACTGGGTAACTTGTAAACAACATTTATTTCTGATGGTTCTGGAGTCTGGGAAGTCCAAAATCAAGGTGCCAGCACAACTGAATGAGGGCCCTTGTCCTGGCTCACAGCAGGTGTCTTTTTTGGGTGTCCTCATTTTGTTGAAGGGGCTGGAGAGTTTTGTGAGGTCTCTTTTATAAGAACAACAATCCCATCTATGAGGGCTCAATCTTATGATCTAAATCACCTTCCAAGAGCTCTACCAATACTATCTAAGAATTCTGGGGACACAAATATTCAGGCTATAGCAGTGTCTCAGTTTTCTGATGTAGACAAAGGGATTATTAATTTCACAGGTTTTAAATATCTGTAATTGCAGTGCTAAGCATGTTGTCAATGATCAGTTAATGTTAGATATTGTTATAGAAGAATAAAATTGGTGCTTATGCATTAATAATGATCTCCTTTACCTCTTGACTGATTTTAAGAATGTTTATATATATATCTGATATATATCTGTCACTATGCAGCATTTATACACTATTTTCATTCCTACATACCTAAACTGGTAATACACATTTAGCACCTAAGTAGATACTGTCACATGCCAGAAGTCAAAACATTCTTAGAATAAGAGCCAAATTCTTGATCACATATGCCAAATGAGAAAAACTTTCTGACTTTTGACCACATTTTTTCTCTATCCTTTCCCCTTCATTATGTGTGCAGAAGATTATGTCATTAATGGCTCTTGTTTTGAGAATTTCCAGGAATTTATTAAGGAGCACATTCAGAAATATATATATATGTAAGAAATATAAAAACACCTTTTCTATTTGTGATGCACTTTCAGCATCACTAAATATTATATTTTTAAAAAGCTTGACATCTTCCTCAGAAAAGGTGATGTGCTATAATCAATTATTGAATTCCACTTAAGGTTGGTTGTTTGATAATAGATTATGGATGCCAAATGGTGCAAGAAATTATATCCTTCACTTGGCAGGAGGTCACAGGGTCTTGGGGAAGCCCATTCAATATGCTCCCTGCAGTCTAGTTGACCCAAGTGTTCTTTATTTTCAATAAATGTGTTAATTTGTCCCTGCTGCTCATCAGCAAGTGTTGAATATGCTAGAAAATTCAGGACAGAATGATAAAGCAGTAGCATTGGGCCTAATTTTTGTATAAATTAATAAATTGGGAAATCAGTAATGACACAACTAAAAATTAAGTCATAAACAATAAGAAAGAATTACCCATAATTGCCCATGATTTTAATCTAATTGCCCATAATTCTTTCCAAAAACTTCTAAGTGAGTTTAGGCTTAATTACAAAAGGTATTTAATGAAGGTGTACCAAATGTGCAAAATGATCCCACCACTTAATTAGTGGAAGTTCCTGTGAGTAGTGATGATTCGGTAAAATGTGTAGTAAATATAAAAATATGAACACATCATTAGGGTTTTTATTCAGTTGCCTAAAAATACTTAGGTTTGTTAACGAGGATCCAAAATACCTCTAGCTGGACAACTAATGTGGTAATTCAAAACCCTAAATATTTTTAAAGTACTGCATAGTCTTTTCTGCTTTGGCCTTTTATTACTTCTTTCCTTTATTACACTTTTAGCATAGCTTAACTTCTGTTCCATTGATTTAAATTGTTGCACTAATCTCAGATATGTGCTAATTTGATCAGAAACTGGATGTAAGGTGTTTTAGCAGCAAAACATGCCTTCGTGATAAAGTCAGTACCAAGTTCCAAGTGCAAGTTTGATCCTTTTAAAATAACACAATTTGTGTGAAATTTTGAAGCATATTTTACTACCAATGTAGTTAATAACTCTGCTCAACCTGGTATTTTCTGTGTCTATCTAACATTTTCACCAGAATAACAGGTTTACCAAAACAGGGTTTCAATTGGACCATGCTTTCTTTTCCCTACTTTCAGTTACGGTATGTTCTTAAATGCAATATAATGCCTTTTTTTTTTTGAGTTCAGTAATTAAGACATTTAACTAATTCAAGCTGACCTCCTTGAAATGAGTGTGAGTTAGTGAGATTAAAATGAGATTGCTTGTCCCTGTTCTCTTGGTTTACATACAGCTTGCTTTTACCACACCTCATTAGCTAGATAGTTCAGTGCAACAAAGTGCTACTTTGTCCATTTTCAGTGAAAACCTGGCTCTATTAATTAGGCTTCATAGATCCTTTTCAGCTTTTAAAAATAATTAAAAGTAAAACTGGTATATATAAAAAACTCCCAGTTGGTATTTGTTAAATTTCTACCACACATATGGATCTGAACTCAGCGTTTAACTTTCTTTTTTTCTTTACCTTTTTTTTACTAAGGTATTATTAATGTACACTCTTATGAAGGTTTCACATGAAAAACAATGTGGTTACTACATTCACCCATAATACCAAGTCTCCCTCCCATACCCCGTTGCAGTCACTGTCCATCAGTGTAGTAAGATGCCAGAGTCACTGTTTGTCTTCTCTGTGCTACACTGTCTTCCCCATGACCCCCCACACCATGTGTGCCAGTCAAAGCAACAGAACAGCAGCAGACTCACAGACTCCAAGAAGGGAATAGGGGAGGGGTGGGGGAAGGTGAGTGGGGAGGGAGGGAGAAGGGGATTGAGGGGTATTATGATTAACTCTTTCTTTTTTTATATGACTTAAATATAAAGAAGAAACTTGGTTAAAATATGATGTATCAGGCAGCATAGGCTAGTTTACACTGAAGAAACAAATAATCCCCAAGATCTCAGTGGTTTGAAAACCCATTGTTTCTTCTTTCTCAAGGTCCATGTCCAATAAGGGTTCACAAATTAGTTTGTTCTTAACTATAGTCACTTAAGAATCCAAGCACAAAAACTCCTTCTCTACCCTAATCACTATGGCAAGAAAATGGAGACATGGCTAATCAATACTGGCTTTAAGTCTTCTACATGAAAAATGGTGTTTGTAATTTTTCTCCCATTGCAATGGCTGAATCCATGCCTAATGTCAAAGGGGCTGTCAAGCACAATCACACCACATGCTTGGAAAAGAGAAAAACTGGAATATTTGTTATTATCCCTAATGGTCGCCAAAACCTATTCTTCAGATAACCCCATATTTGATATATTCTTCTTTCCTTCCTGCCTCAAGATTAATGTCTAGGATATTACTAGTTTATGATCATTCTGAAAAGTACAGGATATATCTCCTCTTGACTCAGAGATCTCTGAAATCAAGACTAGTAATCTCCTACTCACACAAAATATATATTTAATGGTGGAACAGAGAGGGAATATCCATAATAAGTATTCCACTTAGAGTTTTTTTTTTAATTAGGAAACACTTGTTTTGATATGCTTCTCTAACAATTGAAATCCCACTCTACTGGCTCTTCACCTTGAAAGTCGGGTGCATCTGTTAATTACACACTGATTTTATTTTGTGGGAATCCTTTGTACAGTGTTCTCTGGTGAATGGATAATTATATATCCATGTTGTGGAATAGTACTTAGCAATAAAAATGGTGTACATGTAACAGTTTACATGAATCTCTAGAGAATTATGTTGAGTAAAAAAGGGATGTTCTCAAAATGTTATATACTGTATGAATCTATTTGGATTACATTTTTTGAAAAGACAAAATTTTAGAACTAAAGAACAGATTAGTGGTTGTCAGGGGTTAGGAAGGAGAGATGGCAGGGGGTAAAACGGTGTATGGTTGTATAAAGCATCCTGAAGTATCCTTGCAGTGACAGAACTAATCTGTATCCTGACTGGTGGTGGAATCACAAACCTATGTATATGATAAAATTGTGTAAAACTAAGTCACGCACATACAAGTACACATTAAGCTGGAGAAATCTGAATAATACTGGTGGACTGTGTCAGTGTCAATATCCTGGTTGTGATATTGTGCTATGAGTAGCATTGGGGGAAACTGGGTAACAGATATATGGGAACTCTCAGTAGTATTTATTACAATTACCCATGACCCTACCATTACCTCAAAAAAAAAATGCTAATGAAAATGGATATGGCAATATAACTCAACAGTTTTTAATGTAATTATAACTTGAATTTCCACTTTGGAAACCTGACTTAACATTGACTAATGGCTTAATGATGTTCTGAGGTGTCAGATGTCTTCTCACACTCAAACATATAATGCTGATGTAGATCTGTATCAGTCAATATTTGGAAGTAGTTTCAAAATTAACTGATAAATATCAAGTCTAAAAAAATTTGCTTATGCAGATCACATCTATATAAAACTAAGACAACTTGGGAGGGGTCTGGGAGAGTCTAGTCTGTGTCTGTGAATGTTCAGCTGGAAGTGCTCCAATTATTAGTGATTAGCTTTGGTGATTATAATATGGAGTATTCTAAGAAAGATAAAATTTATTTTATATTAAAAGTAAGCCTCACTGAGATCTTTGTAATGTACATGTGTAAATTTCATAATTAAACTATTTAAGAAGAGTATGTACTCATAAGGAATAATGTTTGTTATGTAATTGAATAAAGCAGAGTACATATTTGCTCATAAAGTGTGGATTGTGTACTAGATATTAGCCCTTTTGGTACTTAGGTCATACTTCTTATGAATTCTTAAATTCCTAGTTTGTTAGTGCCTAGTAAAGAGAAAGAAGTAAATAAATATTAATAAAAGTAGGCTATGCATAATACAAAATATATGAAGGAAAGAAGACAAAGGATATTCAATAAAGAAATTTTTGTTTTAATCATATTTATGGTTGAGTGCATTGTTTATTTAGATTTTGACTACTTAAGATACCAAAATCCCTGTGTGGGGAAAAATAGCTCTCAAACTAGCCCATGGTAACCTAATTATCAAAGTATATGAGAACTACAAACTACCCACTTTATCACTGATTTTACTTATTATGAATAATCTTGCATATCCTTATGTTACAAATAATGTCAGTTAGGGTATTTATGTGTAAAGGAAACACTGGCAATCTCCTGGTAGTATTGAACTTGAACTTAACCTGACTCAGAATATAGATGGGACAATAGATTAAAACCTACATGTTAAGTCACATATCTAAACGGTGTTTTGGTTGTTTGACATGTCACGGCATTTCTCTTTAACAATCTCTCATTTAACTTGCTTCTTCAACATATGTGCTCATCTTAATCATTCACTCATCCTTGAAGTAGCCAAATTTAAATGTCATGTGTTTTTATTCACAGAGCATGGAATCAATCTCATTACACTCTTGAATGCACAGCTTTTTCTAAGAGATCCTCCCTCTAAGCCAAAAAATCAATTTATGTTTAAATGGAGGAATGATATCTTTTTCTGTGTGTTGGCAAAATGAAAGAGAGGAGAAAGGGAATAATTCCATTTATTATATGTTAAAATGACACTCTATGGGTACCTCCCAGGTGCACGGTAGATGGGGTAGCTAATTTACCATGTCAACTCATGTTAAACATGCCTTCAAATTCATTTGTTCTTTCTGGATTACATAACTGAAGTAGATGTTCTGCAATAGAAGATGCATGATTGTATTAAGTGTGTTGGTGTGTTAAGGTATTATACCATACTATGGTATAGCAGCTGTCCAGTGCTCATTACGACTCTCAGGAATTTCTTTACCTTAAAGATTAGGAAGAATTGCTTTGTAATTACTAACATAGAAGATAATAATTCTACAAAATAAGAGATTAGTGTGTTGGGAATGACTCAGAAAATAAAGAGTTACATTTACAGTTTCTTGGTGAGTTTATATTCAGTTTGCTTTTTTCAATTATTTATATGTTATGATTGACAAAAGAATTCCTTCTGAGATCTTGCCCACATGACTGTGTTGTAGATTAGATTGCATTCAAGAAAGTTTTGGTGCTTCTCATAATGATTTAAGAAGTAAATATGTTAGTAGAGGTCTTGCAGTTTAACAGAATATGTTCACATACATAGCTTTACTTGATGCTAGTAGGTCTTGTAAGTAGGCAAATCAGTTACCAACTCCAGGAAGGTTAAAAAACTTGATCAATATCACACAGTTGGAAAGGACAGAGTTGAAGGTGATGATTCTGCCTGATGATGGAATGTATGCATGAATAAATGACTGGCAAAATAACCAACTCAAGGTCTTCTAACCTTAGTACAGCATTACACCTGCTAGCTCATATGGCATGTACCCCCAAGACTTTCAATTAATTGTTCATGTATTTGTAGGTAATTCTTTAAAGAGATGGTGTGGACAGGCCCCAATAAAACTATTACTTTTGTGAATAAATAATTGGATAGCCAGTTTAGATAGAAAACAGGTTCTGGTAATTTGCACAGTTTAAAACTCTCAGATTTGTCTCTGGTTGATAAGAAATAATAATATGAGTACAGTCAGCAGGCAGTAGGAATTCTATGCTGTCTCATCTACAATATCACTGTATCTAGTGATTTTACCAAATGATATGAAACAATGTTCTCATTAATATCATTGTGAAGGAGTAAAGGTCCTTGAAAAGTCTTTTTAATCAAGCAGTGCAAATTTGGAATCATCCATATGCATTCACTTCCTGAATTGAATACCATCAGCATGAATTCTGTATCATGTCGATGTCATTCTTACTAACTGCTAGATCAGTGACTAACTTTGAAGTATATTTTTAAGCTTGAAGTACATGCTGCTATGCTTAATTATCTTAATAAACATATTTTATCACTTCTAGCACATATGCTATTTCATTAAATTAAAGATTTTTGCAAACATTGATTTTAGTTGACAGTTTGCAATACCATGGTGAAATTAAATTAATAAGTGAATGCTTATTTTATGTTTAACAAATAGTGGAATGTAGATTCATGACTCTTTTTTTTTTTTTGCTTACAACTTCCATTAGTTAATGGTATTTCTATTAGGTATACACATGTCATGGCAAAAGAAAATAATGAGGGTGTTTGCATCAAAAAAGAACAAGTTGTAAGTTTTTCCTATTGTAAGTAAAATTTAAGTATACATGTTGCTTACCAAGATTTGGTCTTGCTCAAGTTCCAGGCTCTTGTCAACTTTTATCGCAACTACTGTAAGAGTTTCCTGGTGGAATACCTGCACCCAGCCTAGTCTCAAATTCATCTGCAATCTGTAGCCAGAAGAATGTTTTTCTAAAACCTACCATAATTACATCAACTCCATTGCTTAAAACTTCTCAAAGGCTTGGAAACTCCCTTAGTGTAAGACATTGGGTTAGTTAGGAAAAGAGTAGCTGCTATAACACATAAAATACCCAAACTTTATTGGCTTAACACAATAAAAGTTTTTCTTTCATGTAACAACACAAAATAGGTGTTTCTGGTAGGTGAAATTCAGCCTAATTACGATAGAAGAACTCAGGTTCCATCCCTTAATGACTCGAGTTCTCTGCATTCTGATGGAAGGGTGAAGAAGTCACGTTACTTCTTAAACATATTATCCCTGTTGTGTACGTCAATTTTTAACACATTCCATTGGCTAGAAATAGTCTGACGGCCATATCTAACTGAATTTATGTCTGGAGATATTTCCCTTCAACAGAAAGACTTTCAGGGACAGTTTTCCATTATAAATGGTGAGACACAGTTTTTAGTGGAGATCTGTCTCTGCTATAAATCTCTCTTAAGATATCATGTAAGACGCTGAACTTCTGGCTTTATCAAGCACTCTGCTTTTCTTTAGCTCATGCATGTGTTCCTTCTATCTCTTTAATGCCAAATGTTTTCTTTTAATATAAAGTTTTCACATATGTCTTTTCTTTTGGCCTTTGGATTTTAGCATAATTGTGATTTCTTTGCCAAATTCTGAGCCAACACTTCACAGTCTATTTCTTTTGTTATGTATTCTTATAGATACACCCGACTGAGTAACTTTATTCTGCAGCATTTGTCTCTGTTGCTACTATTATACTTGTTTGTCATATTATTAACTAAAATGTGAGTATTTTGTCATCTTATTATTAACTAAAATATGATAATGTAAGTTTCATAAAGGTGGATATTATGTTTGGCTTTGTTCACTCTTATTTCTAGTTTCTAATGCAGGGCTTAGCACATAGTAGGCGTTCCATAAGTACTAAAAGAATAAATTAATTAATGGTCTTGACCTAGTACCCTTTCAAACCTTTTAAACTGCTATCATGATCTAAATGCAAACATTCATCACAAGTGTTTTCCTCCGTTTTGACAAAAGTTAGTGTCTTGTTTGGGTTGCCTCAAAAGAGACCCTATTTGAGTACTCAAATGGAAGTTTATTACTGTGGATGGGGTGCCTGAAGAGGGAAATGGGAAAGTGGTACAGGGAAATGCAGATAGCCAATAATGTGTTTTTAAACCATACTTGGTGACTGAAGCTTAATCTCATAGATAAGACTAGGAAACAATGTAAAAAAAAATCACCAATATACTACTTGATAGTGTTTATATACTACACATCACTAGTTTAGGATTGACGTGAAGGAGTGTTGATTTTCCAGCAGGGATACAGCAACCAGAGTGGCCTTCTGAGGAAAGATTCTGGACAAGGATATGAAGATATTGGCAGGGGAAGTCCTCTGGTGCATGTAAAACTTATATATATATATATAATGTGGGCAAGACATTTATAGCCTCTGCTACAGTTTACCTGGGGCTTCACACAACTCTGATCATGGAGCCCAAGACTTTCTTTCCCTCACCTTTGACTATTTCTTATTTTGCTGGTCTTCAGTTTATGCTCTTCTCCAGTCTATCTAGAATACCCCTGATAAATGAGTATTCTTAAAGCATGTCATCCCTCATTTTATGTGCATTCTCAACAGGCCTCAACAAATACTTTTACAGTGAAATTCAACCCAAACTCTTATTTTTGTGCTTTTCTATAAAACTTCCTTGATCCCCTCGACCTGGAAAAATTCTGGTTTACTGAATTTCCACTTATTCTGTAAGACAGCATTCAAATCTATGTTTTTGTTTTTTTGTTTTATTAGAATATTAATCTCAGAGCTGTACAAATGGACCACCTTAGGAGGTGATTAGTTTGCCATTTCTGTATGTTTTTAACTTCAGGTTTGGCAAAAATTGGTGGAGTTACCCAGGGAAGACTGGGTGAGTAATTAATTAGGTATCTAGACCTCAGAATGTTTTCCTATCCTGCGATTCTATGGACTCCTTCCTAATTAGTGCAACTAGTATTCATCAAATTTTGTGAAATGCCTATGACATGTATAGTTTTAGCAGGCTTTTGGAACTAATCACATGCATTTTTATATTCTATGGCAATTTTTATACCTCAATTTCTCAACTCCCTTGCTTAGATGATAAATTCTCAGAGTACATAGATGCACCATAATTCAATCTATATCTCAAAGTGACAAAGAAGAGCATTTTGCTTATGCTAAGAACTGACAGTGTCTAAAATGAGTTCAAACATTTTTCACTGACCTTCAGGAAGCTTCATTTTTTTTCTTTATCCTAATCACCACTGAGCATGTGCTGAGTATGCAATGATCCTAGCCCTAGTTACCCTAAGGGTAGGCAGTGTGGTGCTATATAGGTCTACTCTTGGAGTGAATATTTCCCTCAGAAAATATACCATAAACCCCTTTGATTATCTTGTTTCTAGAAATTATATGTTAGAAGTTTCCATGTTGAATAAATAATGTACATTTTCTCTAGGTCAATTATGCAGGTGAGCTAGAAACAATTATATTCACATGCTAGGGATATTAAGGGAGTTTCCACAGTCCTCAAGTCATGCCCATTATCTGATAATATCCCCACCCAACAGGGTAGATCTTGTGGATGTGTTTGCATTATTTGTTTCTACCCATATCAGGCACTGATTAGGCCTGGGATATATATTTGCAAAACAACTACAAAAATATCTGATCCTTATTGATATATATGCTGAGTGGAAAAAAAATAGTTTTCAGCTACACAGAGAAAAGTACAATATAAAATCTAATATAATTTTATTGAATAAAAACTCACTTTTAACAGTTCCTCGTTTGCCCTTTGAAATACACTGTATTTTCCCAATTCATATACCAATTTTTTGTCACCCTTTCGAGCATGCGTTCACCCACATACCACCTCACCACAATTTCATCCTGCATCTCAGTTCATTATTAAGATGAAATATCTCATGGTAAACCAGATACATTACTTAAATAATGAGAAACTATACTGCAAGATTTTTTGTATAGGGTCCACTTATCCCTAATTTTAATCACAGAGCTAGTGCTTTCTTTGTGATTTCTCTCATCAAAACCATCACCATCCCACAAATGAGGGAAAAAAAAGGAGAGTTAAACCAAGAGAAAAAATATTACTTAACCTGAACACTGGCCCCTTCCAGCCCCTTCCAGATCTGGCTCAACAGCAGTTCTAGGCAAGAAATAGGCTAGAATCTTGAAAGTTAAAGTTTGGTCCTTGGATAATTAAGATTGGTACCACTTGGGAGCTTGTTAGAAGCATAACCTCAAACTCTGTTTCATACCAAATAAATCACAATCTACATCTTAATAAGTTCCTCAGATGTTTGATATGCAAGTTGGATGTGTGGGACCTGGACATTACAGTAACAAAGATGGCTAGATATCTAACAATAATTATTCTCTTTTTCTTTAATAATAGAAATTCCTAGTTTTAGCAGGTTACCCAAGTTAGGAATCAAGAGAATACATTTCTCAGCTTTTCTGGTACCTTTCTGTAGCTATGGGACACAGTTATGGTCAATGAAATATGAGAACAATGTTGTCTGTGATTTCCAGGACATACCTGGAGGTGAACGTGTGTGAACCCTGGTCCTTTCCCTGCACTACTACCTGGGAGAAGGTGGCAACTGGAGTATCTAATTTGGACCTAAAGAGGGAAGCCATGTATTAAAGATGAGTAAGCTCACTCTGGATTGCCAAACTATGAACTGCTTTGTGAGAAAGAAAAAAAAATTATCTTGTTTAAGCCACTACTGTTTTGGCTTTTATTATTATTACTACAATTGGCAATGGCTAACAAGTAACCAAAGGTTGACTGTATCTCCATCATTCTATCTAAATATTATCTTTAATGATACAAAATAAAAGTGTATTATATTTATAAACTCCTATTACAACTTTTTCAACAGCTGAATCATCTAACTATAATCCAATGATGAATTCAAGCCAATTACCATTTTGATTTCTTTTGTAACTTCCAAATTCATACTATTTAGCAGCCTTTAAATTAAGGATATAAGACTTCCAGGAAGATGGCGGCATGAGCAGGGCAGCGGAACTCTCCTCCCAAAACCAAATATATTTATGAAAATACAGCAAATACAACTATTCCGAAAAGAGAGACCAGAAGATACAGGACGACACCAGCCTGCAGCTACACCTGAGAGGACTCGGCACCCCGCAAAGCGGGTAAGATATGGAGCCGAGTCCCAGCAGGATCCAAGTGAGCACTCCCCCACCCCAGCGCACCTGTGGGAGGAGAGGATTCAGAGCCGGGAGGGAGTGGAAGTAGAGGCCTGTGAAATAACCAGACCTGGTGATCTGTGCTGGGAGCGCTGACACACATTGTGCGGTGTAGCAAAGATTGGAGAGACAGAGGGGGCAGGAACTGAGCCGGAACGCACCCGGGTCCTGGCAGCCAGTTCCCTGGGATAAAAGAAAGGCACGCGCTTTTTTTTTTTTTACCGGTCTTAAAGAGACAGGGGCCAAACAGAGGAATAGGATTGTCCCAGCACACTCAGCCCAGCAGGCTGGGAGTCCTGGGGAATTTCAGACCCTTGGCTGGGGACGAGGGAAAAAGTAGCCGCACTGAGACTTACGCAGAGATCAACAGCCTCCCATTTCTTCCCGCCCCGGCCAGACCTACAAAGGGCCGTGCGGAGTGGTGGGGTGCGGCTGCGGCTTTGGAATAGTGGAGCAAGAGCGCCACCTACAGCATCCTCACAGAATCTACTCCTGGCGGGTGTTTTTTTTTCTTTCTTTCCTTTTCTCTCTTTTTTTTCCCTTCCTTTTTTTTTGCTTTTTAAAAGTCTTAAAGAGCCCAGCTGACATAAGTGGCACCTACCAGAGACCACTTCTATCACCATGAAAAGACAGAGGAATATGGTCCAGACTAAGATCAAACAGACAACCCCAGAGAGGGAGTATGAAGGGATGGAAATGCACAATCTTCCTGAAAAAGAATTCAGAATAAAACTCATAACCATACTGAAGGATCTACAGAGAAATGTGCAAGAGCTGAGGGAGGAAGTGAGGGAAGTGAGGAAAGACAATGCAGAAATCAGACAAGCGATTGAAGGGCTTAAGAGCAGACTGGATGAGATGCAAGAGACTGTTAATGGAATAGAAATCAGAGAACAGGAATACAGAGAAGCTAAGGCAGACAGAGATAAAAGGATCTCTAGGAATGAAAGAATATTAAGAGAACTGTGTGACCAATCCAAACGGAAGAATATTCACATTACAGGAGTACCAGAGGAATAAGAGAGAGAAAAAGGGATAGAAAGTGTCTTTGAACACATACTTGCTGAAAACGTCCCCATGCTGGGGAAGGAAATAGTCTCTCAGTCCACAGAAGCCCACAGATCTCCCAACACAAGGGACCCAAGGAAGACAACACCAAGACACATAATAATTAAAATGGCAAAGATCAAAGGTAAGGACAGAGTATTAAAGGTAGCTAGAGAGAGAAAAAAGATCACCTACAAAGGAAAACCCATCAGACTCTCATCAGACTTCTCAACAGAAACCTTACAGGCCAGAAGAGAATGGCATGATATCTTTAATGTACTGAAACACAAGGACCTCAAGCCAAGAATATTGTACCCAGCATGATTATCATTTAAATATGATGGAGGGATTAAACAATTTTCAGAAAAACGAAAGCTGAGAGACGTTGCCTACCATAAATCACCTGTACAGGATATCTTAAGGGAACTGCTCTAGAGGGAAGCACTCCTAAGGCTAAAAAGATGTCACCAGAGAAAATAAAATCACAGTAAAGAAAGAAGACCATCCAAATACTAACTAAAGGCAAAGAATAAAACACCTAGTATATAAAGAATGGAGGAGGAAGAATAAGAAGGGAGAGAAATAGAGAAACATCAGACTGTGTTTACAATAGCTTAACAAGAAAGTTAAGTTAGATTGTTAGATAGTAAAGAAGCAACCCTTGAACCTTTGGTAACCATGAATCTAAAGCTAGCAATGGCAATAAATACATATATATCGATAATCACCCTAAATGTAAATGGACTGAATGCACCAATCAAAAGACACAGAATAATAGAATAGATAAAAAAGCAAGATCCATTTATATGCTGCTTACAAGAGACTCACCTTAAATCCAAAGATATATACAGACTAAAAGTGAAGGGATGGAAAAAGATATTTCATGAAAACAACAAGGAGAAAAAAGCAGGTGTTGCAGTACTTGTATCAGAAAAAATAGACTTCAAAACGAAGAAAGTAGCAAGAGATAAAGAAGGACATTACATAATGATAAAGGGGTCAGTCCAACAAGAGGATATAACCATTATAAATATATATGCACTGAATACAGGAGCGCCGGCATATGTGAAACAAATACTCACAGAATTAAAGGAGGAAATAGAAAGCAATGCATTCATTTTAGGGGACTTCAACACACCACCCACTCCAAAGGACAGATGAACCAGACAGAAAATAAGTAAAGACACAGAGGCACTGAACAACACACTAGAACAGATGGACCTAACAGACATCTACAGAACTCTACACCCAAAAGCAACAGGATACACATTCTTCTCAAGTGCACATGGAACATTTTCCAGAATAGACCACATATTAGGCCACAAAAAGAACCTCAGTAAATTCAAAAATACTGATATTCTACCAACCAACTTCTCAGATCACAAAAGGTATAAAACTAGAGATAAATTTTAGAAAGAAAACAAAAAGGCTCACAAATACATGGAGACTTAACAACATTCTCCTAATTAATCAATGGGTTACTGACCAAATCAAAACAGAAATCAAAGAATATATAGAGACTAATGACAACAACAACACAAAGCCACAACTTCTGTGGGATGCAGCAAAGGCACTTCTAAGAGGAAAGTATATTGCAATCCAGGCCTATTTAAAGAAGGAAGAACATTCCCAAATGAATAGTCTAAAGACACAATTACTGAAATTGGAAAAAGAAGAACAAATGAGGCCCAAAGTCACCAGAAGGAGGGACATAATAAAGATTAGAGAAGAAATAAATAAAACTGAGAAGAATAAAACAATAGAAAAAAATCAATGAAACCAAGAGCTGGTTCTTTGAAAAAATAAACAAAATAGATAGACCCCTAGCCAGACTCATTAAGAGAAAAAGAGAATGTACACACATGAACAGAATCAGAAATGAGAAAGGAAAAATAACGACAGACCCCACAGAAATACAAAGAATTATAAGAGAATATTATGAGAATCTATATGCTAACAAGCTGGAAAACATAGAAGAAATGGACAACTTCTTAGAAAAATACAACCTTCCAAGACTGAACAAACAAAAGAAAAAAACTATACAGACAAATCAAAAGCAATGAAATTGAATCGGTAACCAAAAAACTACCCATGAACAAAACCCCTGGACCAGATGGATTCACCTCTGAATTCTACCAGAAATATAGAGAAGAAATAACACCCATTCTCCTTAAAGTTTTCCAAAAAATAGAAGAGGAGGGAATACTTCCAAACTCATTCTATGAAGGCAGCATCACTCTAATACCAAAACCAGGCAAAGACCACACCAAAAAAGAAAATTACAGACCAATATCCCTGATGAACGTAGATGCAAAAACACTCAATAAAATATTAGCAAACCGAATTCAAAAATACATTAAGAGGATCATACACCATGATCAAGTGGGATTCATCCCAGCAATGTAAGGATGGTACAATATTCGAAAATCCATCAACATCATCCACCACATCAAGAAAAAGAAGAACAAAAACCACATGACCATCTCCATAGATGCTGAAAAAGCATTTGACAAAATTTAGCATCCAAGACTCTCAACAAAATGTGTATAGAGGGCAAGTACCTCAAGATCATAAAGGCCATATGTGACAAACCCACAGCTAACATCATACTTAACAGCGAGAAGCTGAAAGCTTTTCAGCTAAGATCGGGAACAAAACAGGGATGCCCACTCTCTCCACCGTTATTCAACATAGTACTGGAGGTCCTAGCCACAGCAATCAGACAAAACAAAGACATACAAGGCATCCAGATTGGTAAAGAAGAAGTCAAATTCTGACTATTTGCAGATGACATGATATTGTACATAAAAAACCCTAAAGACTCCACTCCAAAACTACTAGAACTAATATCTGAATTCAGCAAAGTTGCAGGATACAAAATTAACACACAGAAATCTGCTGCTCTCCTATACACTAACGATGAACTAACAGAAAGAAAAATCAGAAAACAGTTCCATTCACAATTGCATCAAAAAGAATAAACAACCTGGGAATAAACCTAATGAAGGAAGTGAAAGACTATATCCTGAAAACTACAAGACACTCCTAAGAGAATTAAAGAGGACACTAACAAATGGAAATGCATCCCATGCTCTTGGCTAGGAAGAATAAATATTGTCAAAATGGTATACTACCTAAAGCAATCTAAAGATTCAATGCAATCCCTATCAAAATATCAACAGCTTTCTTCAATGAACAGGAACAAATGATTCTAAAATTCATGTGGAACCACAAAAGACCCCGAATAGCCAAAGCAATCCTGAGAGGGAGGAATAAAACAGGGGGAATTATGCTCCCTGACTTGAAGCTCTACTACAAAGCCACAGTAATCAAGACAATTTGGTATTGGCACAAAAACAGACCCACAGACCAGTGGAATAGAATAGAAAAATCCAAACATTAACCCAAACATATACAGTCAATTAATATTTGATAAAGGAGCCTTGGATATGCAATGGGGAGATGACAGTCTCTTCAGCAGCTTGTATTGGAAAAACTAGACAGCTACATGTAAGAGAATGAAACTGGACTACTGTCCAACCGCATACACAAAAGTAAACTCAAAATGGATCAAAGACCTGAATGTAAGTCATGAAACAATAAAAGTCTTAGAAAAAAACATAGGTGAAAATTTCTTGGACATAAATATGAGCGACTTCTTTATGAACATATCTCCCCCAGGCTAGGGAAACAGAGGCAAAAATGAACAACTGGGACTATATCAAGCTGAAAAGCTTCTGTACAGCAAAGGACACCATCAGTAGAACAAAAAGACATCCTACAGTATGGGAGAATATGGTCATAAATGAAGTATCCGATAAGGCATTGACATCCAAAATATATAAAGAACTCACGCACCTCAACCAACAAAAAGCAAGTAATCTAATTAAGAAATGGTCAAAGGACATGAATAGACACTTTTCCAGAGAGGAAGTTCAGATGGCCAACAGGCACATGAAAAGATGCTCCACATCGTTAATCATCAGAGAAATACAAATTAAAACCACAATGAGATATCACCTCACACCAGTGAGGATGGTCAACATCCAAAACACAAACAATAACAAATGTTGGCGAGGATGTGGAGAAAAGGGAACCCTCCTACACTGGTGGTGGGAATGCAAATTAGTTCAACCATTGTGGAAAGCAGTATTGAGGTTCCTCAAAAAACTCGAAATAGAAATACCATTTGACCCACGAATCCCACTCCTAGGAATTCACCCTAAGAATGCAGCAGCCCAGTTTGAAAAAGACATATGCACCCGTATGTTTATTGCAGCACTATTAACAATAGCCAAGAAATGGAAGCAACCTAAGTGTGCATCAGTGGATGAATGGATAAAGAAGAGGTGGTACATATACACAATGGAATATTATTCAGCCATAAGAAGTAAACAAATCCTACCATTTGCAACAACATGGATGGAGCTAGAGGGTATTATGCTCAGTGAAATAAGCCAAGCCGAAAAAGACAAGTATCAAATGATTTCACTCATATGTGGAATATAAGAACAAAGGAAAAAAAACTGAAGGAACAAAACAACAGCAGAGTCACAGAACCCAAGAATGGACTAATAGTTACCAAAGGGAAAAGGATTGGGGAGGATGGGTGGGAAGGGGGGACAAGGAGGAAAAACGGGCATTATGATTAGCAGATGTAATGTTGAGGTGTACAGGGAGGGCTGTACAACTCAGAGAAGATGTAGTGATTCTATAGCATCTCCTTATGCTGATGGACAATGACTGTAATGGGGTTGGTGGGGGGGGGGCCTGATGAAGGGGCAGTTTAATAACCATAATATTTCACATGTAACTGTAGATTAATGATACCAAAATAAATTATTTTTTAAAAAGTGAGTGTATGTCTCTCCTCTTAACAGGTAAAATGATCAAAATATTACCATAAAAAGTCATAAAACAATCCCTACAGTATGCAGTATAATTTTTTTAATATAATTTATTTTATTATCATTAATTTACAATTACATGTGCAATATTACGATTATTAAACTACCCCTTCATCAGGTCCCCCCCACCAACCCCATTACAGTCACTGCCCATCAGTGTAGTGAGATGCTATTGAGTCACTACTTGTCTTCTCTGAGTTGTACAGCCCTCCCCACGCCCCCCCAACATTACATCTGCTAATCGTAATGCCCCTTTTTGCCTCTTATCCCTCCCTTCCCACCCATCTTCCCCAGTCCCTTTCCCTTTGGTAACTATTAGTCCGTTCTTGCGTTCTGTGAGTCTGCTGCTGTTTTGTTCCTTCAGTTTTTTTTCTTTGTTCTTATACTCCATATATGAGTGAAATCATTTGATACTTGTCTTTTTCAGCTTCGCTTATTTCACTGAGCATAATACCCTCTAGCTCCATCCATGTTGTTGCAAAGGGTAGGAATTTTTTTCTTATAGCTGAATAATATTCCATTGTGTATACGTATCACACCTTCTTTATCCGTTCATGTACTGATGGACACTTAGTATGCTTCCATTTCTTGGCTATTATAAATAGTGCTGCGATAAACATAGGGGTGCATATGTCTTTCTCAAACTGGGCTACTGCATTCTTAGGGTAAATTCCTAGGAGTGGAATTCCTGGGTCAAATGGTATTTCTATTTTGAGTTTTTTGAGGAACCTCTGTACTGCTTTCCACAATGGTTGAACTAATTTGCAGTCCCACCAGCAGTGTAGGAGGGTTCCCTTTTCTCCACATCCTCGCCAACATTTGTTGTTGTTTGTGTTTTGGATGTTGGCCATCCTCACTGGTGTGAGGTGATATCTCATTGTGGTTTTAATCTGCATTTCTCTGATGATTAGCGATGTGGAGCATCTTTTCATGTGCCTGTTGGCCATCTGAATTTCTTCTTTGGAGAAGTGTCTATTCATGTCCTCTGCCCATTTCTTAATTGGATTATTTGCTTTCTGTTTGTTAAGGTGCATGAGTTCTTTATATATTTTGGATGTCAACGCTTTATCAGATACGTTTTTTATGAATATATTCTCCCATACTGTAGGATGTCTTTTTGTTCTACTGATGGTGTCCTTTGCTGTACAGAAGCTTTTCAGCTTGATATAGTCCCACTTGTTCATTTTTGCTTTTGTTTCCCTTGCCCGGGGAGATATGTTCATGAAGAAGTTGCTCATGTTTATGTCCAAGAGATTTTTGCCTATGTTTTTTTCTAAGAGTTTTATATGGTTTCATGACTTACATTCAAGTCTTTGATCGACCTTGAGTTTACCTTTGTGTATGGGGCTAGACAGTAGTCCAGTTTCATTCTCTTACATGTAGCTGTCCAGTTTTTCCAACACCAGCTGCTGAAGAGGCTGTCATCTCCCCATTGTATATCCAAGGCACTTTTATCAAATATTAATTGACTGTATATGTTTGGGTTAATGTTTGGATTTTCTATTCTGTTCCACTGGTCTGTGGGTCTGTTTTTGTGCCAATACCAAATTGTCTTGATTACTGTGGCTTTGTAGTAGAGCTTGAAGTCAGGGAGTGTAATTCCCCCTGTTTTATTCCTCCTTCTCAGGATTGCTTTGGCTATTCGGGGTCTTTTGTGGTTCCATATGAATTTTAGAATTATTTGTTCCAGTTCATTGAAGAAAGCTGTTGGTAGTTTGATAGGGATTGCATTGAATCTGTAGATTGCTTTAGGTAGTATAGCCATTTTGACAATATTTATTCTTCCTAGCCAAGAGCATGGGATGCATTTCCATTTGTTAGTGTCCTCTTTAATTTCTCTTAGGAGTGTCTTGTAGTTTTCAGAGTACAGGTCTTTCACTTCCTTCGTTAGGTTTATTCCTAGGTATTTTATTCTTTTTGATGCAATTGTGAATGGAATTGTTTTTCTGATTTCTTTTCTGTTAGTTCATCATTAGTGTATAGGAAAGCAACAGATTTCTGTGTGTTAATTTTGTATCCTGCAACTTTGCTGAATTCAGATATTAGTTCTAGTAGTTTTGGAATGGAATCTTTAGGGTTTTTTATGTACAGTATCATGTCATCTGCAAATAGTGACAATTTGACTTCTTCTTTACCAATCTGGATGCCTTGTATGTCTTTGTTTTGTCTGATTGCTGTGGCTAGGACCTCCAGTACTATGTTGAATAACAGTGGAGAGTGTGGGCATCCTTGTCTTGTTCCCGATCTTAGATGAAAAGCTTTCAGCGTCTCGCCGTTAAGTATGATGTTAGCTGTGGGTTTGTCATATATAGCCTTTATGATGTTGAGGTACTTGCCCTCTATACCCATTTTGTTGAGAGTTTTAATCAGGAATGGATGCTGAATTTTGTCAAATGCTTTTTCAGCATCTATGGAGATGATCATGTGGTTTTTGTTCTTCTTTTTTTGATGTGGTGGATGATGTTGATGGATTTTCGAATGTTGTACCATCCTTGCATCCCTGGGATGAATCCCACTTGATCATGGTGTATGATCCTCTTGATGTATTTTTGAATTCGGTTTGCTAATATTTTGTTGAGTATTTTTGCATCTACGTTCATCAGGGATATTGGTCTGTAATTTTCTTTTTTGGTGAGGTCTTTGCCCCGTTTTGGTATTAGAGTGATGCTGGCTTCATAGAATGAGTTTGGAAGTATTCCGTCCTCTTCTATTTTTTGGAAAACTTTAAGGAGAATGGGTGTTATTTCTTCTATATATGTCTGGTAGAATTCAGAGGAGAATCCATGAGGCCCAGGGGTTTTGTTCTTGGGTAGATTTTTGATTACCAATTCAATTTCGTCACTGGTGATTGGTCTGTTTAGTTTTTCTGTTTCTTACTTGGTCAGTCTTGGAAGGTTGTATTTTTCTAAGAAGTTGTCCATTTCTTCTATGTTTTCCAGCTTGTTAGCATATGGATTCTCATAATATTCTCCTATGATTCTTTGTATTTCTGTGGGGTCCGTCGTGATTTTTCCTTTCTCATTTCTGATTGTGTTTATGTGTGTAGATTCTCTTTTTCTCTTAATGAGTCTGGCTAGGGGTTTATCTATTTTGTTTATTTTTTCAAAGAACCAGCTCTTGGTTTTATTGATTTTTTCTATTGTTTTATTCTTCTCAATTTTATTTATTTCTTCTCTAATCTTTATTATGTCCCTCCTTCTGGTGACTTTGGGCCTCATTTGTTCTTCTTTTTCCAATTTCAGTAATTGCGTCTTTAGACTATTCATTTGGGAATGTTCTTCCTTCTTTAAATAGGCCTGGATTGCAATATACTTTCCTCTTACAACTGCCTTTGCTGCGTCCCACAGAAGTTGTGGCTTTGTGTTGTTGTTGTCATTAGTCTCCATATATTCTTTGATTTCTGTTTTGATTTGGTCGTTAACCCATTGATTAATTAGGAGAGTGTTGTTAAGTCTCCATGTATTTGTGAGCCTTTTTGATTTCTTTCTAAAATTTCTTTCTAGTTTTATACCTTGGTGATCTGAGAAGTTGGTTGGTAGGATTTCAATATTTTTGAAATTACTGAGGTTCTTTTTGTGGCCTAGTATGTGGTCTATTCTGGAAAATGTTCCATGTGCACTTGAGAAGAATGTGTATCCTGTTGCTTTTGGGTGTAGAGTTCTGTAGATGTCTGTTAGGTCCATCTGTTCTAGTGTGTTGTTCAGTGCCTCTGTGTCTTTACTTATTTTCTGTCTGGTTGATCTGTCCTCTGGAGTGAGTGGTGTGTTGAAGTCTCCTAAGATGAATGCATTGCTGTCTATTTCCTCCTTCAATTCTGTTAGTATTTGTCTCACATATGCTGGCGCTCCTGTGTTGGGTGCATATATATTTATAATGGTTATATCTTCTTGTTGGACTGACCCCTTTATCATTATGTAATGTCCTTCTTTATCTTTTGCTACTTTCTTCGTTTTGAAGTCTATTTTGTCTGATACAAGTACTGCAACACCTGCTTTTTTCTCTTTGTTGTTTGCATGAAATATCTTTTTCCATCCCTTCACTTTTAGTCTGTGTATATCTTTGGATTTGAGGTGAGTTTCTTGTAGGCAGCATATAGTTGGGTCTTGCTTTTTTATCCATTCTGTTACTCTGTGTCTTTTGATTGGTGCATTCAGTCCATTTACATTTAGGGTGATTACTGATAGGTATGTACTTATTGCCATTGCTGGCTTTAGATTCGTGGTTACCAAGGGTTCAAGGGTTGCTTCTTTACTATCTAACAATCTAACTTAACTTTCTTGTTACATTATTGTAAACACAGTCTGATGTTTCTTTATTTCTCTCCCTTCTTATTCCTCCTCCTCCATTCTTTCTATAATAGGTGTTTTATTCTTTGCCTTTAGTTGGTATTTGGATGGTCTGCTTTCTTGGCTATGATTTTATTTTCTCTGGTGACATCTTTTTAGCCTTAGGTGTGCTTCCATCTAGAGCAGTCCATTTAAGATATCCTGTAGTGGTGGTTTATGAGAGGCAAACTCTCTCAACTTTCGTTTATCTGGAAATTGTTTAATCCCTCCATCATATTTAAATGATAATCGTGCTGGATACAATATTCTTGGTTCGAGGCCCTTCTGTTTCATAACGTTAAATATATCATGCCATTCTCTTCTGGCCTGTAAGGTTTCTGTTGAGAAGTCTGATGAGAGTCTGATGGGTTTTCCTTTGTAGGTGATCTTTTTTCTCTCTCTAGCTGCCTTTAATACCCTGTCTTTATCTTTGATCTTTGCCATCTTAATTATTATGTGTCTTGGTGTTGTCTTCCTTGGGTCCCTTGTGTTGGGAGATCTATGAGCTTCGGTGGACTGCGAGACTACTTCCTTCCCCAGCGAGGGAAAGTTTTCAGCAATTATTTCTTCAAAGACACTTTCTATCCCTTTTTCTCTCTCTTCTTCCTCTGGTACTCCTATAATGCGAATATTGTTCCGTTTGAATTGGTCACACAGTTCTCTTAATATTCTTTCATTCCTAGAAATCCTTTTATCTCTCTCTGCCTCAGCTGCTCTATACTCCTGTTCTCTGTTTTCTATTCCATTAACAGTCTCTTGCATCTCATCCATTCTGCTGTTAAGCCCGTCGATCGCTTGTCTGATTTCTGTATTGTCTTTCCTCAGTTCCCTCACTTCCTCCCTCAGCTCTTGCACATTTCTCTGTAGGTCCATCAGCATGGTTATGACTTTTATTCTGAATTCTTTTTCAGGGAGGCTGTGCATTTCCATCCCTTCAGACTCCCTCTCTGGGGTTGTCTGGTTGATTTTGGTCTGAACCATATTCCTCTGTCTTTTCATGGCTGTATAATTTGGTCACTGATAGTTGCCACGTATGTCAGCTTGGCTCTTTAAGACGGACGTAGATTCTGTGGGAATGCTCTAGGTGGCGCTATTGCCCCACTATTCCACAGCTGTGACTGTGCCACTCCGCAGGGCCCTTTATTGCTCCGCCTCTTGGGGTGCCGAGTCCTCTCGGGTGTAGCTGCACGCTGTGCGCTTTCCTGTGTATTCTCGTCTCTCTTTTAGGAATAGATGTATTTTCTGTGTTTTCGTAGATAAATATAGTGTTGGGAGGAGATTTCTGCCGCCCTGCTCACACCGCCATCTTCCCGGAAGTGGATTTTACATTTTAATATGCAGGAATCAATTCTTTTAAAGCCTGAGTTTTCCTCTTCCATAGAATGCTGGGGACAGCTTCCCTCAGCTAGTCCATTCACTTCCTTAGAAGAGCAAGTTGGTGCCCAAGGAAATTTTTGTTTTGTTTACTTTAACTATTGGCTCACAAACTGTCCTCTTGACAATTGTTGACTCGAGCTGCAGTGTAATTAAATAATTATTTATCTTTCTATTTTGAATGTTAGTTTTAGTCTTATATCTTAAACTCCACATAATTGCATTTTTTCTCATTATACAGTTTTATACTTGGCAAAACAAATACTATTTAACTTAGGGACTTATCCTTCTAGAACAGGATCCCTAGAGTTTTAGGACATATTCCTTGCACAGTGCTCTGCAAAGAGAATATGTTCATTTACAAACTCTTTCTCAACTTCTAGTTTTTGTTTGAGCCGAGATTGTTTTTAATGCTATTTTTTAGAACAGTTGGAGATTTACAGAAAAATTACAAAGGTAATACAGAGTTTCCATATGTCTCACAACTGGTTGTCCCTATTATTAATATTTTGAATTAAGATGGTGTATCTTAATTAATGAACAATTAATGAACCAGTATTGATACATTAAGTAGGCTCCATAGTTTACTCAGATAACCTTCATTTTTACTTAATGTCCCTTTTTCGGTCAAGGATCCTATCTAGTTTTATTTACTTATCATGTCTCCTTGGATTTTTCCAGTTTGTAACACTTTCTCATACTTTCCTTTTTTTTTAATGAACTTGGCATATACATATGTATTTTTTTGGAGGCAGGAGTACTGGTTTGGTACTTTGTTGACATTCCTTTGGTTGCAGTTTGTCCGATATATTTCTCATGATTAAGCAGGAGCTATGAGTTTCTGGGAGGAAGGGCATAGAGATACAAGTGCCATTTTCACCACATCATCAATATGATGGTGTATATGCCATCAATATGACTTATGACTTGATATTGACCTTGACCACCTGGCTGAGATGGTGCTTGTCAGGTTTCTCCACTGTGGAGTTACACCCCTTTTGTCCCCATCTTCATACTGTACCCTTTGGAAGGAAATCTTGTGTCTTCTGCATTTATGGAGTGGGGAGTTACATGCCTCCTCTTTGTGGGCAGAGTTTCTACATATGTTGAACAGAGTTTTATGCATCTTTTCTTATTATATTTGTCTTAGTGTTTATCTCATAAGATAAAGGTGTTTCTGTATATTTGCTAAACATTTCATAAAAGCCCAGTTGTCCATTTCAGATTCATGTTTCACATGATGGAGATAGATGACTTAAATTTCTGTGTGATTTAATTATGGAATTAACTTTTGTATTTAGTATACTGGTTTAATGATGATATTTTAACACAATTTTAACTAATATTTATTGATTGTTCAGATGAAAAGAACTATTCTAAGTGATTTGCATGTACTATTTGTTTATGTTGATATATGTTCCAAGGATGCACATATTATTTTTAATCTGTAACTACAGCTCAGAGTTAAATAATTTTCTGAAGTTCTCACAATTATGAAATAGTGGATCAGGGAATTTAGTCCAGTTTTATTCAAGTTTGGTGATGGTTTGGTGAGGTTTGGTGATGGTTATAAAATTGGTGTTATGCATTCAAATATTATCTTAAGGCTAAAATAATTTACTCAATGAAACTTAGAAGAACACATATTGTCTCAGTTTCAGTTGTGAAGAATTTTGATTTTGATTTTTATAAATTGATAGCAGCATGGTCCAGTCTAATTATCCAGAAATCACTCAAGGCTCAAACAATAAGCCACCCATGTAACAGTGATCATTTGAGAAAATTATCAAGATTTGGGCTTGGAAAACTGCAAACATTTTGGGTGAGTTATGACTGTTACCAAAAAAAAAAAAAGGCTTTTGTTCCCTTCAGTAGGCACTCAGAGGATTTTCAATTCAAACTTGAGAGTGATTGAAGGTAGGTTAGTTTGTTGTTTTTTTTAATTTTGTTCATGGAATAGGAACAGATTTTCATACCCAATTAAAAGCTTTCCGTTTGTAATCTGTTAGAATATACAAGTGCTTTTTATCTTCACTGCATTAATTGTACTAGGATATAATTGCATAACAGAATTCACAAGCAACAGCAAAATTTTACAGTGATATCATGGCAGGTACAGAAGCTGAGAAGCAGTTTTGCATGCATGATATTTAACAGCCATAAAGTTTTTACTGTGAATTAAATGCACTTAAAACTGGCAGTTAAAGAATCAACAAGACACCAGTCATTTGTATTGTGTCCTAAAACAGTGACACTGATAAGAAATGCCCTTGCTCCAGAAACAGCAAATAGCCAGATGTGTAAGATTCTGCTTTAATGGAACAGTAATGGTGCATTTAGTAGGTATTGCAGATAGGAAATGAATTAAGGACCATTCTGCCATCATTTCATTTTTTATAATAGTGCTTTTTGACTAAATTTCATGTTAACAGTGATTCTCATTTATTTCACTCTCACAATTTCCATTGCTCTAAAATAAAACAGATAAATTCATTGGACTGCCTACTTTGACATACATATTTTAGGCCTGCAAATTCTAGAGACATTTAAATGGCTTTAAATAACTTGTTTTCAGCTACATTATGATCACACTTTTATCACTTTAAAAGGATCAGTGTTAGATAATAGGTCACAGTTAGAATTGAGAGAGTCAAGGTATTTAACATGTATCTTTTCAACTGAATTTACAGAGACCTCAAAATGTCTCACTGAGGTATTATTAAGTTTAGGAGCTATTATTTCTCTAATGTGACTATTAAAAAAAAGTCAACAGCATCTATAATATATAACACAATCCTGGTGAAATACACAGTAAGTTAACTGTTTTCCTCAATATCACACTAACATTTATGACTTTTGTGTTGCAAATTCTCTCATATTGCTTTTCTTTGCTATTGAAACCATCATTTGGTTTCAATTTGGTTTCACAGGTACCTATGTCAGACATATTATCCTTTTGGTGGACTTGGGTTTCTGAAAATTATATGATATGATAGCTGTCAAAATCTGATTCACATTCAAAATCTGATCCCAAAACACCAAATTTATACAGTTGAGGCCCCAGTTGTGAAATATTAATGATTCAATTCAACTTCTAAAACTCCAACCAAAGTAAAACAAATCAAAAGTTAAAATTTGATATATCTATTGAAAAAACACACATTGATTAAATAGCCAGGGAATGTCTAATCAATAAAATACCATGTAGGCATTAAGAATTTGTTATAATAGAAGAAGACAGAATAAGGGACAATGTTCACAATGTATTTGAGGTAAAAACATAGTCTATTAAACCTTAATATATCCTAATTTAAAAAATAAGTAGTTGAATATATTAATAATAGGCAGATAGATAAATAAGTGGAGCAAGAGAAGAATAAAAAGAGATAACAAGGTTGAAGGAAACAAATGATAACAATGATATCCTTAATTTCTTTCTTTCTGCTTTTTGCATTTTTTTTCAAAAGTTCATAATAAATTGCATTGGTATGTATTAAGAACAAAAGAATGCTCTTGTTATTAAAACTATTAGGAGTTTTAATAGTTATTGTACATCCACTCCCTTTATTTCAAAAGAGTCTGAAATTCAGAGGGCAATGATTTAAATCAGGGATTATAGTGTCAGAGCAAGAGCAGAAACCAGAGACCAGGGCTTTCACTTCTTGGTTGAGCACTGACTTTGCTAGACCTCAAGGACCATCTCTTTCCCCTGCCACTGCACTTGCTGGCTGTTCTTTATTAGCACTTTGGGCTCAGATCCTTCAGAAGCAAAGTGACCTTGAAATTATCTTATATAGAGGGTAAAGCAGCTTTCTAAATTCCCTGATATTTTGAGACGAAACAGAGAAATGGTAAGAGACCTCTCCATCTTAGGTGGGCTTGGCTTGGAGCTGTGTAAAATAGAAAGCAGAATATACCCTGAACCACTTCACAGTTAAAAATTCTAAGAAGGGACTCAACAAAGGTACATTTTGTGTTAACACTCTAAGATCAGAGTAATATGTATTTAAGTTCAATTTTGTTTCTCAATTAAAGTCACAGGTAATTATAAGAACTTTGCTGATTTACAGATAGGCAAGTCCATCATATATTAAAAGTATGGGGTATGTGGAAGTTGTTATTTATTATTAATTGCAGTGGAGAAATTAGTGGAGAGGTGGGCAGGAATGTGATGAATTCTCCATTTCCCTATTTCTTGTTGCTTTTCTTGGACTGATAGCTGAGTCAGGTAGAATAAAACAAGTATTTTATTTTTTAGCTGTTGTTGGCTCTTTTTTCTTTTATTATTAAGGTATCATTGATATACACTCTTATGAAGGTTTCACAAGAAAAACAATGTGGTTACTACATTCACCCTTATTATCCAGTCCCCCCCATACCCCATTGCAGTCACTGTCCATCAGTGTAGTAAGATGCCACAGAGTCTCTACTTGTCTTCTCTGTGCTACACTGTCTTCCCCATGACCCCACACACACCATGTGCACTAATCATAATGCCCCTTAATCCCCTTATCCCTCCCTCCCCACCCGCCCTCCCCCACTGTGCCCCTTTGATAACTGCTAGTCCCTTCTTGGAGTCTTTGAGTCTGCTGCTCTTTTGTTCCTTCAGTTTTGCTTTGTAAAACAACTATTTTTAAGTCAGACTGAACATGGTGCAAACTTGCCTTCATCACTTGTTAGATTTTAGACCTTAGTCAGATTACTTAAGTTCTCTGATTTGAATACAAATCACTTTCTATTAGTTATCTTGCTCATGTTTTCTTGGGCAAGTTAATTAAAATGTCAGTGTCTTAGTTTCATTATGTAAAACTAGTCTACTAATAGTACCTACCTCAAAGTTTATTGTGTGGATTAAAGTGGTAATACATATAAAGGGCTTAGTATAGCATCTGGTACAAAGTGATCAATAAATGTTATCCTTTATTATTTTATTCTACTGTTCAATATGGTAGCTTCTAGGTATATATGGCTATGTACAGACTAAGAAAATGTTATATATATTTTATTTGAACTAGTTTTAGACTTACAAAAGAGTAGCAAATATAGAACAACAGATCAAAAGTTCCCTTATATCACTCATAATGTTTTCCCTACTATCAATGTCTTACAAAACTATTTATCAAGAACAAGAAATTAACCTTCTTCCACTATTATTAATTAAGCCACATTCACTTTTCAAATTCCATGCAGGCTTCCATTAACATCCTTTTTCTATTTCAGTATTCTACATGACATCCTACCATTGTATTTAGTTGACAAACTTACATGGTCTCTTTCCAATATATGAGAATTCCTCAGTCTTCCCTTATCTCTCATTACCTTGACAATTTTGAAGACTACTGACCAATTTTTTTTTTCTGACTGTCCCTCTGTTCAGGCTGGTCTAACATTTTCTCATGATTAGAGTGAACTTATGCTCTGTTTCCCTTTCTTTTATGTTTTAAGAGTAGGAGAAACATGATTTTGTGTCCTTAGTGCATATCAAAGGGTTCATGATATTGATATGTCTTGTACTGGTTATGACTGTCTTGATGACTAGGCTATGTTGGGGTCTGCTGGGTGTCTCCATACAAACCTACTATATTACCCTTCATAGATATTAAGTATCTTGGACAGATACCTTAAGAAAACACAAATCTTTTTTCTCTTCAAATAGCATTTACAAAGTTTATCATCCTTTAGTGGATCTTATCTCCAAATTTTATTACTGTTGTATTTTGCTGATGATTAATTTCTAATTCCCTCCTTAATATTTATTAATTGGAATTCTATTGTGAGGAAGAACAGTTTATTCTCTTCTATTTATTTATTTTAGTATGGACTTGTGGATATTTTTTACCCTACATATTAATATTCAGTACTGTCATTATTTATTTTGTTGCCCAAATTGCTCCAGCTTTGGCCATTAAGAGCTCCTTCATTTTGGCTACTGATGTTTATTCAACAGGTCACCATCTTTTTTGAGCGTTTCTTTACTTTTTGGCACTGCAACATATTTAGGGTTCATTTCGAATATTCCCTACCCCAGCACTGGAATCAAACACTTCTAGGAGCTAGAAAATAGATACGGGTGTTGGATACACATATATCTCTGCTTCTGAATCTATATATCTGCACTTTTACAGAAAAACATGTTTTATTCATAGCTCTGCTTCCAATACAATACAGGATTTATTCACTTTTTCTTGTTCATATATGAGAAACCCAGCTCCCATGTTCAACAATCTATTTACTTATTTGTTCAAATCTAGTATACACATAGTTTCAGAACTTCTAATATTCCTGTGGGAAATACTTTACTAACCACATTACAGCATTTATGTAAAGTTATTTGGTAGTCAGGATACTATTGATCTTGATACAATAGTCAAGATACTACTTTCCAGTTATTTAAATTATTAACTTAGTTCTTTATTCCGATCCCTTCCACATGGTCATGATATTCATTCTAATATACTTAAGTTTCCTTATTAGTGATGTGTTCCTTTAGGGTTACTCCCCACATTTTGGTTGGTTTTAATTATTTATTTGGGGGTGTGTAAAGGTAATTTGAAACTTCACTATCGTTTTAAGAGTTATGCAAAAAGATATGCTCAGAAAAGTGTTACTCCCTATCATCCTTGTCTCCTTCCTGTCATTCCTACTTTTTGACACCCCTTTCCCATTTGTCCCTGTAGATAAGCAATCTCTTCTGTACAAATGAGTAGATGCCTATGTCTTTTTAAAAATATCCTCTTCTTTCTTACATGAAGGTAGCATACTATAGATGCTCTTTGGGGCTCTGATTTTTTCACTTAACAGTATTTCCTGAAAGTTTTTCAATATTATTCATGGTGCTCTTCCTCCTCACATTTTTTACAGCTGTATAATACTCCATTTTTGTGCCTGCATCATAGTTTATTCAACTGTTTTCTTGTGTATGTGTATTTAGGTTGCTACCAATGTTTTCAGATATTTAAAAACAACTTCAAATTATAACATTATGTATATGTACATATGTATTGCAGGAGGTATATCTGTAGAGTCCTAGAAGTTGTATTGCTGGGTTGAAAGGTAAGTGTATGTGTAATTTTGTTAACTATTCTCAAATTTACCTTTAGAAGGGGTATATTACTTTTCTCCACAGTTTCACAAAAAAGTATGCTGCCATATTATATATAAATTTGCCAGACTGATAGGTGTGAAATAGTATTTCAATGTGGCTTTAATTTTAGTTATTTAATTATGAGTGAATTTGATAATTTTTATACATTAATTCATTTTTGCATCTTTTGTATAAACTGTCTACTCCATTTTTCTATCAGTTTTAACAAATTATATATACTTAATATACTTAATATTTATATGATATGATACATTTTTCATCTCAGTTATATTTTGAATATATATTTCGTCCATCAGTTTTTAATATGATTATTTACATAGAATAACTATTTAATATGATATTTAACATTTTTGTGATATCATATATGCTATTTTGTGGGGTATTTTCCTAATAGTTTCCTATATTTATTCTATGGATTTGGTCTGCTTAACCTTTCTAACTCAAATGAGATCAATTCTGGTGATCTTTATTTCCCTAGGAAATAATTCATTTACCTAGAATTTCAGCTTTATTTCCAAAGAGGTAGAAAAAGCAGTTTCTTATAATTTTTAAATTTAGTTTCTTATAATTTTTAAATATCCATTGGTTTTTATATTAATTTTTTTCTTGTCATTTCTAATTTTACATATCTGTACCTTTTCCTTTTTTATTGGTCAAATGAATTTAAAATTTTTATTTAATTTTAATTATCTTTTATCTTAAACTTAAGGTTAAGAGTTAATGGTTCATTTATTACAAAACTCCAGTATATTTGGAGCAATTTTGACGTGCAAATTTACTTTTTAAACTGTGTATTTTATGAAGCCTAAAAGAGATTAAATATTTCCAATAAAAATTTAGCATCCAAACTAAGATGTCATGTAAGTGTATAATAATCACCAATTCAAATAGTTACCTTAAAAAATGAATGTAAAATATCTCACTAATTATTTTTAATATTGATTACATGTTAAAATAATAATTGATGTATATGACTAAATAAAATATATTACAAAATTATTTTCATATGTTTATTTTTACTCTTTTAATGTAGCCTCTAGAAAATTTAAAATGTTATATGTGGCTTTCATTATATTGCAATTGGACCATACTGAACTATACAGTAAATATTAATATTTAATGGAAGTATAATGCCTGGAGTTGTTCAATAAATCTCAGCTCCTGATGTACCCATTCCCTCTTTTCAAGTTTGTTTTTTCTCACCACACTTAACATATAATTTTTTTTTTATCAAAGACATGTCCTCCTGTGCCACCTGTATTTTTTAATGGCATCTCTATTGGGAACCTCTGAATGTACCAGGCTTCTCTTTTTTCTTACCTCCTGCTTCTGCAACTTCTTTTCTGATCTACCTATTATTCTCTTTTCCACTGCTACTTACCCTGGTTTAAATGCTCATTACTTTAAAATAAATTATTTCAAAGGCATCCTGATTCCCTTGCTCTGAAACCTGCCTTCTACCAATCCATATCATGTAACACACCTGTGTATGTTCAACTGCTATGCCTGATGAGCAGCTCTCATACAGTTCAATCAACCCACAATCGAGTTTTCAATGTCTCCCTATAACCTAAAGAATAAATTAAAGTCCTTTAACAAGTTATCAAAAGGCCAAGACTATATGGCTCCAATCTCATTTCCAGACACTCCTCTTAGCAACATTAACTGTCTAGCTATGTGGAGATATGCACTGTCCCTCACATATGCCTCCCCTTCCTACCTTCCACATGCTGTTCTTACTGGTGTGAATTCCCTATTGTCTATAATTAGAACTCCACACATCTTTCAGCATCTATGCTTCACAAACATTTTATGAAGCCTTTTCTGACTCTATCAGGAAAACCAATATTTCTGAATTGTTTTATTTGAATCATTCTGTGATACTCATCACTTTCCATTTTTCAGTTTCCCTAATAATAGGTTCTTTGAGTGAAAAAATCTTCTTTGTCTTCCACATTCTTTTTTAAATCCATAATCCACTTTAAATACAATCTATATAGAAATGATCAATTAACTGTTTAATCCCTGTTCGTAAAAGGCAGACATCTCAGGCTGGAAAGAATCATTAAACATTTTTTTAGTTGTTCTATATATTACTAGCTATCTACAAATTTTCCATACATTTTCTTAAATATTTTATTAAAAGTCTGTCATATTTATATTAATTTGTTTAAACCATATTTGTCCTTTTTAGATGATTGCTTGAACAATCCCTTACAATACAATCCCTAACTTCACCTTCATTGTCTTGTAGCTGCTTATTAAATGATCCTCAGTTCAAAATTATTGATTTCTAAACAAATAGTAGAGACTATCAATGTTAACTAAATGGAATGAAGTATCCATATCCCTCAAGTGGTTGCAGCAGCTTAGAACCATGGCTTCTGTAAAAGATTGTATGTAAATAGAAGCCATATGATCCTGTAGACAGTAGAGGATATTTGTTATTTTTTCAAGGCTTAGCATCTTACCCTCTGTCCTATGCTTGGATAACTCTCCAAGAGTCTCAGGAGAATGCAGAGATTATTTCTCTCTTTTTAAAAATTAAAAACAGCACACACCAACTTTTTCATCCATCCCTGGCATTGTCAATCAATGAGATGCTTCCAACCAGGTCTTGAAATCGGGATGTGATGATGTAGAAAGAAAACAAAAAAATTAGATCAAGAATCTGCTGCAGGTGTAAGCAGTGGCACCATATATATGTGTCTGTCAGGGGTCCCAGAATAAGTGGATTGGTGGCAGTGTCCAATTGCAATAGCCATAGCTTCAAGGTCAGTGGCACAAACTGCTCTAGGGAACAGCTGTGGCATCCTCACTAAATTGGTTTTATGAAAAGATTTTTATTACCATCCTCCCAGTTGCCTATTCTTTCTTATTTCTGTCCATTTTTGAGTCTAATTCTTTGGCCTTTCTGATGGTACTCTAAGCTATTCTATATCCATTCAATAGATTTTCTTTAGGTAAGTTCTGCTAGAGTCAGTTTCTGTGGCTTGCGAGAGAGGGCTCCCATGGATACAATAATACTCTCTTGGCACAATTAAAAATGTGCAGTATATTTGCTTCTTATTTTAGCTTTTTCTTCCTTCCTCTAGAGAGATAAGAAATGTTTGTTTAGCCTTTCCAATATACTATTCCCTTTATGTCATAATTTGAACTCTCTTCTGAATCATCACCAGAACCTTGTGGCACTTGAGTAGTAGAAGGCCAAACCTCAGCACCTGGAGAAGCCTGGTAGTTTTAAACCAGCTAAAGGCACACATCTAAAGTCTAGCTCTACTACTTGGTAGTTGTGTGACTTTTAGTAAATCAGTTTCAGCACCAGATGGGGTAAATTTGAGAGGGCTGCACCATAACCAAATGAAATTATCCAATAATATCTAGGTTTCAAGAGAAAGAGATCAGGGCTATTTTCCATAGTGAATCTACAAACTGGGGAAGGGACTACCAATTTAATGACATTGTTCCAACAATTTGATGAGGTTATGTTAGCAATGACTATGATATAGTGCTCACACACAGTAGACATTCAGTACAGTATATGGTAATCATTAGTAATTATATAGTCTCATACTGCTTATAGGCCTACAGGCATTATTTGTATTCCCTGTGTGTGAAATACCAGTCCTGCAGTCAAATTTCAGCTTGACTTTTATATTTTTTCTTCCTTTTATTTTCTCAAAAGTATGCCTGTTTACTTAGTTCTCACTTTTAAAATGATCTTCATCCAGGCCTTAACGTCTAGTGATTAAAAGTGTGAGAGAATAGGGATCTTTAAAAACCGCCAGAGTGTGTTAGGATGGTACTAAGTCAAGTTCTAAGAGTTTTATGGTTAAATAAACAAATAATGTTTTACTGCTGCTCATTTAAGTAGGATTTTATGTTGTCCTCAAGATGGGAGTCTATATGCAACTAATAAGAGGGAAAAGTGACTGTGAAGTAAAAACAGCTGCACCAAACTGCAAGCACCTCATGAATCAGTGTATCGCGCAGGGCACAACACGGTGAACCCAGCCAAGGGTTGCACAGGGCAGATTTCTCAAATTTTGTTTCTTGGGACATTATTTCCATTCGAAATAGCAAGTGTTTTCAGAAAAAAAGGACGATAATCAATTGTATATAATCATCGCTTCTCAGGTTAACTTTTTGAGTTTTTACTATGCATAATATATTAGAGTTTCTGAGCAGCCACAGAGTGAAGAAATCTGTCGCATTTTTCTAGAACTGCTATTTCTCCCAGCCTACTAGAGCATGACTTTTAAAAGTTAGTTTGTTTTAAACAAAAATAGACTCAGAGACACAGAGAACAGACTGGTGGTTGCCATAGCGGAGGAGAGTCCAGGGAAAGGGTGTAATAAGGGAAGAGGGAAAAATCAGTGAGAGTGTTTGATACCTTGATCTGGGTGTGTGCTCATGTCAAAACTCATCGAGCTGCACACTAAGATTTGTGCATTTTATTGTATATACCTCAATAAATTTTTTAAGATAATTTTTTATTTGGTTTTACAGACCACTTTTTAATGTTCCAAGTTATACGGTCGACACAGTTCAATAATGACAAATGAAACTGGAAAGGTTGGTCTGACCGATTGTGAAGACTCATAAAAAATAGTCTACATATTTGGAGTTTTATCCTCCAGGCACTGGAGAGCTATTAAAGATTCCTGAGGTACGACAATAAGGAATTGGTAGTTAGAAAGATTCACTGACAATGATGTGTAGACTTCATTAAAAAGAGGAAACAGAGATGGAGGCAAGGGAATCCATTAATAAGCTATTGTGGTATCTCAATTTTGAGAAAATAATTGAGACGAAGGCAATGGATGTAGAATGGAAACTACTAATAGAAGAGACTGATTCACAGGACTCAGTGAATGGGGTGCAGATGGGACAGAGAAAAGATATTGAAAGAAAGTAGTTAAAACTGGCAAGAGGATCCAAGCCTGAATGAGTGGATAAAATGTATCAGACATTCCTAGAACTTATCAGATCTCAAGAGAGTGGGGCTTTTTGTGGAGGAATACTGCAAATATTTTAGGAACTTAAAAATGGGGAATTATTCTTAAATTGTCTGGAGTTATAACTTGGTAATGATTCAATCACCTTTCAGCCCTCTATTTTGTGTTTCCTAACCTAATAAAAAGAGCTAAAAGATAATACACGCTCCCTTTTATATTGAATGTATCATCTTTCACCTACATGTTATTTAGAAGCATGTCTTACTTATCATGTGTTTGATCTACTGATGGTTGAAATGAAAGAGATTCAATAACAAGATAATCCATGAACCCTGGATACTTTTGTGCTTTTTGGTAGAACATGACACATTGTGAGCATACAATGTAAAGAAGTCAGGCACCCTCCAAAAACAAACATCCCTGAATGATGGGGCAAAAATAAGCTAGGGCAAGATAATTTTTCTCAGCCTTATTAAAATGTTCCTATCTACTCCCTGTCTTATATTTTGGGATGTTACAGTGTTTCCAAGAAATTGTGCAGGGGAAGAGAGGAATACTAAAATCTTTGTTCTAAATAAATCTTTGAATTAGACATTAAGACCTCATGATGCTCTAGACTCAATTCTGTTAATAATCTTTTCTAAGAGTCTAAACTTGTGTATCTTGTCTTCCTTGAAGTTAATCCACAGCCCTCAAGAGCCACAGATATGAAACTGAGGTTTCAGCACCAGATGGGGTAAATTTGAGAGGGTTGCACCATAACCAAATGAAATTATCCAATAATATCTAGGTTTCAAGAGAAAGAGATCAGGGCTAAAAATACACATTTTTGAATCATTAGCAAAGAGTCAAAATTATATCTTTATGGGAAAAACAGAAAATTTCTCCAAAAAAAGGGATTATAAGAAGAGGGAAGTGCAATGGCATAGAAAACCTCATAGAACACCCACAATGGAATTCCAAAAATAAGGATTACCAACAATGAAGATTGAGGTGAAACAATGTAAAAATGAAGAGGATATATCAAGTGGAGAATTTTAGGGAAAAGAAGTAAACTGACGTCAAGAAAGTCCAAGAGGGAAAGAAGAAAGGACATTAAATTTGGTGACAGGAAAACATAGTAGGCAGAATAATGGGGCCCAGAAATGCCCAAATCCTAATCTTTGAAACACGTGAATATGTTATGTTACATGGCAAAGGGGAATTAAAGGTTGAGGTGGAATTAGGGTTCTAATCAGCTGACCTTATTATAAAGAGATTTTTTAAAAATTATCCAAGTAGGACCAAAGCGATCACAAGGCGCTTTTATATATGGAATCGGGAGGAAAAAGAGTATCAGAGCGATGCAGTGTGAGAAAGATTCATCTGTCCATTTCTGGGTTTGAAGGGGGACAATAAACCAAGGAATACAGTTATCCTCTATAGGCTGGAAAGACAAGAAAACTGATTCTCCAGAAATGAACTGACACCTTCATTTTAGTTTAGTGAGACCCATTTCAGACTTCTAATCTAGAGAACTGTAAGATAATAAGTTTGTGTTGTTTTAACCCACTGAGTTTGTACTGATTGTTTATAACAGCAATAGAAAACTAATATAGGTGGTTATTATTTACTTGCATATGCAGTTTCAGTAAAAAGTACAGAAACTTATTACAGAGTCTTAACAAATGAGGAATGGAGGCAGCAGGTGTAGCCCATATATTCAGCAAATTAGGCAGTGAAATAAAGAAGAGAAGTAGGATGAATATCTGAGAAATTGTTAATTGGAGAAAAATTCAAATGGATCTAATTAAATAGAAATATTATTGCTTGAGAAAGATGCTCTATTTATATTTAGTTCCTTCTTTGCAAGTAATCAGAACATTTCTTAAGATGATCATATGAACATTATTGTCAAAGCAAACAAATGAAAATCTCCCAGACTAATGAATGCAGTAGTGAGATCTAGGAACTCACAGAAAGCTGTTTCATTTACTATGAAGAATTTTTTAAAAGTCATCTCTAAATTATATGAAACAAATACTGTCAATTATGAATGAGATGAAAATAAATACAAGAATAAATTCTGGCAACTTCATAAAAATGTCAATTTTACATATTAAAAGAAAAAACATATTAGGATGTTGACATGTTAAATGAATTTACAGAGAAAACAAATATGAGTATGCTAAATCAAGGCATATATGGAGCAAAACAGAAGAACAGGAAATTGTTAATAAAATCAGTACATATAGAAAATCAACCTGGCTTTTCACAAAAGTTGGGATGAGAAAGTCTAGGGACATTTAAGAGTAAAAGGTAACTAAGCCAGCCTGACAGGTGCTACAATGGACAATCCTGAACCACGTGGGTCATTTTTATGCAAAAGAAATTTCCATTATAAAAACACACAGATGATGAAAAAAACAAATCTTTTCTCTATATTGATTTGACTAAAAAATATGTTTAAAGGTAATACTGCAGTTTTAAAATAAACCTATCTAAATCTAGATAAAGGAACTCAACTATCAAATGAATGGTTTAGACTGGATGGCCTACCAGGTTCCATTTAAAATAATGGCTCTAGGAATTCTAGTGCTGGAAATGTAAGTAAAAATTACTTGTAAAAAGCATTCTGCAACCATATGTTTGGTAAATACTTTACTAAACTTTGCTTCATGACTTCTAAAATCACTTTAACACATGAATATCTAAAGAAATATTTCTAAATTCAATGTTTTCCCAGATATTTTTTGAAATATTTTTCCCTGAAAGTCACAAAATTCCAGTGTGCAAATAACAGTATTTGCAAAAATACTGCATATACCACATAAATCACAAATACCAGTATGCTGCTACCCAGAGATTAAATCAGGGTCCTAAAACAAAGGTGAAAAATAAAAATAATAATTTTGACTTATTTCTTTCTAAATTTCTATTTTTTGTAGACTTTTTTGGATTATAATGGGCTGTTAACTCTATTCTTCTACTTCCCAGCAGTACATTTTCCACACTGATTACCAGGTTATCAACCCTTAATTGTTTTCTGATAAAATCCTCTTTGGGTTGTTGGTTTAGATCTTTGAGCAATAAGACCTGTTTACTCCATATTCTTGATTGCTCATTTGCCAAGTTACTCTCTACATGCTTGATCACCCTTTGGCCTTCTTTTTTCTCAAACAACAATCAAAACTTTTGCAGTTCTTTGTTATTTTAGTACTAATAATACCAAGACTTTGCTAAGCACTTAAGATACCATTCACTTTTCCTGTCTCATCTCAATATTCACAAAAACTCTGGGGCAAGTGTCAGCCTTTTCATTTTACAGAAGAGAAAACAAAGGAGTAAAAATTCCACAACTGGTTCCCGGTAGAAGTGAACCCAGGGTTGATTGTCCACAAAGTTTGCATTTTAATGCTATCCTCCGGTGACAAATTTTCTTACCCTCCCTATTCCCCAACATAAAAACCTATCAAAGACTTTAGCTAGAGTTCCATGAATTGACCCTAGGCAGGTGGGAGAAGAGGATATGACTTAAAGGAATAGAAGTGAGGGACTAAAGACTTGAGGACAACTTCTGAAAGTCCAAACCCAAAGATCAGAGCTGGTAGCCTCAGAACTCACTCATGTTACAGGGTGCTTCCTGACTCCAGAACCCATCAGCCTTGCAAAATAGCCATAATTCCCCTTGGAAACACTCATCTCTACCACTTCTTCTTTTCCAGTTATCACCTCATGAAGCCCACCCCCTCCATGAAGAACCTGGCCTCACATCATTGAGTAATTTATTGCCTCCCTTTTAACTACATGTCTTCAATCAACAGCCCTTCCTCTTCTCTTGCCACTGTTTTCTGCAGGGGCCTGATAAAGGGTTTCTTCTGAGCAAAGGAAGAGGGAGGAAAGTAAAGGAGAGGTTCTGCTCTGTGCCACTGCTCTCTGGTGTTTTTTTCTGATTCCAGGAGGATGCTCCATGTTACTGGTGCTATCCTAACCCATGAAATTCAGGTACCTATGGTCACCTTCTGGTTGTACTGTATTAAAAGTATATTCTGATCTAACGAAAGCTCTTGGTATCTTTTGGCAAAATGATCCCAGAATTTTTAAATGTGACAATGTCATCTTTATTTTTCTAACAGATGTGCTTGTTTCCCTCTTTAAAAAAAATGGGGATCACATGACTTCATTTAGAATTATCTGGGAATCTATATTAAAATTCCAGTGCCTGATTTAATAGCTTTGGAGAGGGCCTATGCATCAGTATTGTCTCAAAGCACCACAGATAACTGCCATGTGCATCTGGGAGTGAGAACCACACAGCAGTTCTCAAGCTGGTGTTCTTAAGTGGGATATCTGTATGTACTGGTTTGCCTGAAGAAAGTCCTGGTATAATTAATCATAGTGCTTCTTTCTTGGTTCAATATCTTGACTTTGGATAATAAGTTATATGGCTATCCCATTCGTATGTATTACACAGGTAGCCCTTTAAAAATGCAGGTTATCTGGTCCCATGTCCAAAGATTAAGTTTCTGCAGGTCTGATGTAAAGCCTGAGGATCTGAATTAAGAGGAAGCATCACTGCCTTGAGGTGATTCTAGTGCCTGTTGATCCACACACTACAATTTTTTTTCACAGCAAAATGCTCTTTATCTTTCGTTTTATAGCAGTTTCAGGTTCATAGCAAAATTGAAAGGAAAATACAGAGAGTTCCCATATACCTCTCCCCCAACACATGTGGTCTCTCCAACTACCACTACCGTCCACCAGAGTGGGGTAAGAGTTACAACTGATGAACCTACACTGACACATCATCACTCCAAATCCACAGTTTACATTAGGCCTTACTTTTGTTGTTCTATGACTTTGGAAAAATAGAGACTTGTATCTACTATTATAGTATCATACAGAATAATTTCACTGCCCCCCAAATTCTGTTTTTCCTATTCATTCCTCCCTCTCCCCAACCACTACCAACCACTGATCTTTCATTCTGTCAATAGTTTCACCTCTTCCAGAATGTCATATAGCTTGAAACATGCAGTATGTTGCTTTTTCAGATTGGTTTCTTTTGCTTAGTAACATGCATTTAAGGTTCCTCCATGTCTTTTCATGCACTGATAGCTAATTTCTTTTTAATGCCAAATAATTGTCTATTGCCTGGATGTAGCAAAACTTATTTATCCATTCACCTACCAAAGGGCATCTTGGCTGCTTCCAATTTTGGCAAGTATTAGAAAAGCTTCTATAGTGTGTAGGCTTTTGTGTGGATATGAGTTTGCAACTCCTTTGGATAAATACCAGAGAGCATGATTGCTGAATTGTATGTTGATAAGAGTATGTTTAGTTTTATAAGAAACCACCAAATTGTCTTCCAGACTGACTGTATCATTTTGCATTCCAACCAGCAATGAATGAGAGTTCCTGTTGCTCCAAATAATAATTAGCATTTGGTGTTCTCAGTATTTTTGATTTTTTTCTATTCTAATATATGTATAGTAGTATCTCATTGTTTTAATTTGCAATTCCCTAATGACATATGCTGTGGAATATCTTTTTAAATGCTTATTTGCCATTCATATATCTACTTTGGCCATATATCTGTTGAGGGCTTTTTGCCCATTTTTTAGTCAGGTTGTTCATTTTCTTATTTTTGAGTTTTAAGAGTTCTTAAGTATATTTTGGATAACAGTCCTTTATTGGATATTCCCTTTTCAAATATTTTCTCCCTGTCTGAGGTTTGTCTTCTCATTCTCTTGACAGTGTATATTGTGGAACAGAGTATTTTAATTTTACTGAAGCCCAGTTTATCTATTCTTTCTTTCATGGATTAATTTGAATCTCACAAAAAGCTTGTGATTCAGACTGTAGAAGACCAGGTAATTTAGACAAACAAAATGACTATATCATCTTTGATGTTATATTGGTAGAGTAATGAGGGAACTCTATGAATTCATGTCTTTTAATTCCATATCTGACATAATTTCTACTCTTTCACCTAAATAGATTAAATAAGGACCATTTGTTGGCATTTTTGAAGACCTATGAAAACCACCATGCTTTAGAACAAAAGCAAAATAAAATGTCTAAATATTTTGAGGTAGATGGAAATGTCTAATTGTATATCTTGGGAACTCTTTCTGATGCTTAAAACAGAGTAGAAAGTGATATATCTTCCATTTCTAATAGTAAAATCACCCTGGCTGGCTCCCTAACTCCTTTATAACTTATCTCTTATTTATCATATTCAAATCTACAATCTTGATGCTATTTTCGTGATCGTAATTCATGCTCAACAATCTGCTTCCATTCTCAGCTCAGTGAGCTGGCAATCAATTTCCTAGTGCTATTTGGGAAGAAAGCAAAATCTAAAAATAAAGCTATTAATATATTACAAATAAGTACTAAATCTGTTAGGTAGGAGCTGACAGGTCACATTAGAATGGGTGCCCTGAGGCACTGTGAGGCATGAGAAGAGACTTGTGATGCATGATACCATTCTTGACCTCTGAGTTACACAATTTATCAGAAAGGAAAAAATAGTTTCTTTTGTGTGGGTAAAACCACTAAGTGAGCCCTTTACCCTAGATCTCTAGGAGAAGCAAATTGGTCATTGCAAAAGTTCACTAATAAGGCTATTTATTCCCTCAAACAGAAATGGGATTGTTTCAACCTGACCAACATGCATTTACAATTAGTTTTTAGCTTTATATTATATCAGAAGCCAGGGTAAAAAATAGACTGTATTCATGAAACCATAAAACTCTTAGAAAAAAACAGGCAAAAATCTCTTGGACATAAACATAAGCAACTTCTTCATGAACATATCTCCCCAGGCAAGGGAAACAAAAGCAAAAATGAACAAGTGGGACTATATCAAACTAAAAAGCTTCTGTACAGCAAAGGACACCATTAGTAGAAAAAAAAGACATCCTACACTACGGGAGAATATATTCATAAATGACATATCCGATAAGGGGTTGACATCCAAATTATATAAAGAGTTCACGCACCTCAACAAACAAAAAGAAAATAAGCCAATTAAAAAATGGGCAGAAGAGCTGAAAAGACACTTCTCCAAAGAAGAAATTCAGATGGTCAACAGGTACATGAAAAGATGCTTCACATCCCTAATCATCAGATAAATGCAAATTAAAACCACAATGAGATATCACCTCACGCCAGTTAGGATGGCCAACATCCAAAAGACAACAACAAATGTTGGCGAGGATGTGGAGAAAGGGGAACCCTCCTACACTGTTGGCGGGAATGTAAAATAGTTCAGCCATTGTGGAAAGCAGTATGGAGGTTCCTCAAAAAACTCAAAATAGAAATACCATTTGACCCAGGAATTCCACTCCTAGGAATTTACCCTAAGAATGAAGCAACTCAGTTTGAAAAAGACATATGCACCCCTATGTTTATCACAGCACTATTTACAAGAAATGGAAGCAACCTAAGTGTCGAACAGTAGGTGAATGGATAAAGAAGAGGTGGTACATATACACAATGGAATACTATTCAGCCATAAGAACAAAACAAATCCTACCATTTGCAACAACATGGATGGAGCTAGAGGGTATTATGCTCAGTGAAATAAGCCAGGCGGAGAAAGACAAGTATCAAATGATTTCACTCATATGTGGAGTATAAGAACAAAGAAAAAACTGAAGGAAAAAAACAGCAGCAGAGTCAGAGAATCCAAGAATGGACGAACAGTTACCAAAGGGAAAGGGACTGGGGAGGATGGGTGGGAAGGGAGGGATAAGGGGGAAAAGGGTCATTACGATTAGCACACATAATGTAGTGGAGGGGCAGCATACGGGGAAGGTAGTATAACACAGAGAAGACAAGTAGTGATTCTATAGCACCTTACTATGCTGATGGACAGTGACTGTAAAGGGGTATGTGGTGGGGACATGATAATAGGGGGAGTCTAGTAACCATAATGTTGTTCATGTAATTGTACATAAATGATAGCAAAATTAAAAATTAAAAAAAAATAGTTCGTATTTTGAGAACTATTAGAAATGTTTGGCCTGCCTTTTAATTAGAGTTTTCCACTTCTCCAGCCCTCCATTTATTTCTATTAGGTACACTCACAGTTATAAACATAAAATGACATTATATAAAGTGCTCTACCACTGATAGAACACCTCCTCTGATTCATGTATGATACTTAGCTCTCAATGTGACTTATTTTATTTAATCCTTAAAACATTCTAAGATAAATGTATTATTATTCTCATTGTGCTGATGTGGATATCAAGCCTTTTGGTGAATGAGATGAATTGCCAAGTTTACACAGCTAGAAAGTGGCAGAACTGGCACTCACAGCTAAGGTGGATTATTTCCGGCACTCTGTTGGTGAGTTACTATGTATTACAATGTATTTAAAATAAGTTGATAGTGCCTGGAATTAGTTCCTGACATCTAACTCTATATGCAATCTGTTTTAAATCAAAGTGTTCAAATGTAATCATTGAAATTGTGCCTCTAGGTAATGCAACAGAGTTACCTCTTTTTCTTGTTCATTATTGCTATTTAAAGAAAGACATGTTCTGAAGTTTATCACTTTTGCAGATTTCTAGAGAGCCACAAGCCATGGGACATTTTTTACAGTTACGTTTTTTGAGATGTAATGTACATAGACTGTCACCTTTTTTATGCATATATTTCTATGAATTCGGACACAACTGTGTAAACAGCATTAGAGTCAAACTCAGACCATTTTCATCACCCTAAAAAGTTTTGTCATTATTTTTTAAAATAAATTTCTAATTTAGAATAGTTTCAAATTTACAGAAAAGTTACACACAGAGGAGAAGAGTTCTCATATATCCCACACCTAGTTTCCCTTATTATTAGCATCTTATATTACTATGGATGATTTGTCATTTTTTTCTGTTCTAGCATCCCATCTAGGAGATTATATTACATTTAGTTACGATGTCTTCTTAGGCTCTTCTAGACTGTGACAGACGTTTCTTTCCTTGGTTTGGATGACCTTGATAGTTTTGAGGACTGTTGGTCAGATATTCTGTTGACTGTCCCTCAACTAGAATTTGTCTGATGTCTTCCTCATGATTAGACTGGGGTTATGGGTTTTGAGAAGAAGGAATATGGAGATAAAGTGCCATTCACACATCCTATCAAGGGCACATGCTATCAGCTTCACTTCCCATTGTTAACACTGACTTGTCCCCTAGTGCCATAGTGTTTGAATAACTCGAACTGACATCTTTCCTCCACTTTACATAGTGTATTCTTCAGTTGGAAGTTGCTGTGTGAAGCTTAAGGACTAGGAAGTTATGCACCACGTCTTTTGTGTGGGGAGAATCTATATGTTACTTAGATTCCACTGTACAAAGTATTTGTCTATCCAATTATGTATTTATTCAATCATTAATTTATATAAATATGGACTCATAGATATTTACACTGTAGGTTATGATCTCACACTATGTTTTAAATTTTGTTGCTCATATTGTTCTAGATACAGCTCTTAGGAGCTCTTTCAGTTCATTTCTGTGTCTCTTTGACATATTCCCCCTTGTTTTTTGTAGTTTTTAGCAATTTTTTTTTTTTGCTCTCTGGCATTAAAAGATAATCTATGGTAATCTTATACATCCTCGGTCCAAGCCCTATAATCAACCATTTATCTGAGGAATTCTGGTTCCTTTTATTGGAGAAACCAAGATCCGGGTGCAGGTCATGCTCATTACTATTCGGGTGTGGTAACTTCCAAGTTCCTGCAGGAGATAGGGAAGGAAATATATATGTGTACACTAACCTGTGTGTGTACACATATCTGTAGATAGTTTGGTATGTATCCATGTGCATCTATATTATGCTAAATGTAAGTTCACACTAATGTCTTTGACTCTAATTCATTATGATATGGATCATTCTAACCTTCCCCCTTGTTTGTCTAGAATCCCCTATGCCAATAGTGAGAAACCTGGCTCCCACTACCTGCTATGGCTTACTCCATTGTTCCATGTCACTCTGCATATGTAGACGTTTCTGAATTGTTAATGTGTACCCCAGTGGGAGACAACTTTACCAACTAGAGTACTTATTTGCAGTTCATTTTGCCTTTGGTTTTATAGCCTCTGCTCATTTCCAAAGTTAATTAGGCAACATATGCTGATCTTTGTACAAGAAAATATTTGAACTCAGCTTAAAAAAGTTTTATTTAGTGTATAACTATATTATGAAGAGTTAAAAAAAATCCCTAGGGTACTTGTGATCATGTGCGTGTAGCCATGTAATAGTTTTAGATATTTAGTGTTCTTTGAATATTCTAATACTATGCTAGCTAATTTCAAATTTATTTTTCTTAGGTTCTTTCATGTTCTTGGTTTTTTGGTTTCTTTCTATACTATGCATCATTAAAAGCAGAATCTGACAGGCCAAAATTTGATATCTAGGTGAAGTTTAAAGCATTTCCTATAAGCTTTCCTTATTATTTATATTTTTATGGACTTAAATGTATTAAAATATGTCTTTAAACATTTTAAACTGGACTTCAAATATTAACTAAGAAACTGGCTACAACAATGTGACTTTAAAAAATACATCATAATATAAATTAACGTTTAGACTCTTGGTAATAAAATGGGAATCTTCTGAAAATGTTAAACTTATGTGGTATTTTCCCATCTGAAATAAAAAAAAAACCCACCAAATTCAGTGCTGTCTTCTAATAGAGGAATCTTGTAAGATCCTATAGTCTATTTGAACGGTAAAGAAAAATTTCATCTCAATATCCTTTCTGAAATTCCATTTTGGAAGTCCAAATGTTTTTTAACATTTTTCAGAAACAGTAAAAATTAAAAACAACAAAAAAAATAAACATATCAGACTGCTGTATTTTCTACAAAAGTAGGGCTGGATGCAAGGGTTGAACCTGATGTCTACAAAATCAACTATATATACATACTGGAATAGTATCTGAGATTAAGGCACATACAATGAGCAGGGCATCAAGCACAAGGCATCCAAAAAGAGCAAACCTTTCACTGAATACTGGATATAAAACATTTAGGAGCCTACCCTGAGGAAATTTTCTTTTGATTAAAAATTAATGATTTTTATTTATAAAATGACTAGCTTTGAGGTTTTATATCTTCATAACTTCAAGGGTTTCTCAGATATTTCAAGTATATTCAAGCTTTTGTAATGAAGATTCATTTTAAATTCATGATTTATTACTTCCAGAAACATTTTAAAGTAGTTTGTAGTATGATGTAGGGCTCCAAAGAGAAACAATTGCCTCACGAACTCGTATCAGGTAGCCTTCTCTGTCTTCAGAGGACTCAAAGGAAATGGTTGAGGCAAACTGCAGTGATTGAAAACTGCATGTGTTCCTCTAAGGATGCAAACATTAATACATGCATGATAGTTCTACTTCTTTAAAAGCATGACTTGATGCATGGATAAAAACACAGAGTTAACAATAGATTTGATTTTGAGCCAAACTGCAATGGCCTTAATGTGTGCCTGTCTCTTTTCCAGCTGAATAAGCATTTTGCTGAAGGATTTATGATTTGCTTCCGTACATTCATTGAATTGAATTTCCTAGACTAGTCTTCAGTTGCACAAATGTAAACCCAATGTGGACAGAACACAGTTTTAAAAACAATAACAAACACAGGTTGTCTATTTTCTGTCTTTTCCGTCTCTTTCTGGGCTTGCTTGAGAGTGTGGTTATACCACAAGACAACAATCATTTCTTGAACAGCAAATATTTTCTAAAATCCTTGTTCTCAGTGGCTTTTATTTTCCAGTAATTGGTGAGAATAACAGCCCTTAAACTAGATGAGATCCCTACTAAAGAGTCAGTTAAAGAGAGGAGGTTTTCCTGGAGAAACAAGGAATCAAGGGGTATGGAAGAGGGGTGCATGAGAAAGAGAAGACAGGCTTGAAAGGAAGATGGTAAACTAAACTAGAATGTGTCAGGAAGTACGGAGAATTAGAGGTATGATCACTACAAAGAAGTCACAAAGGATTTGGAGGAGAGAGGTCTTTACATGGTAAGGATTGAAAAAGGATCTTTTGGTGACTGGATGAGACAACAGTTTCAGTCAAATTATGAAGATGGAAGTCAGTAAGAGTTAACAAAGGAACTGGTCAATATTGAGAAATTGAGGCCACATTTTAAATAACACAAAGGAAAGAAGGATAAGTAAGCTGAGAAAGAAAGAGCCTGAGTTCTGGAAAGGATAATGTTAGGAGCAAGGGAAATCGGAGGACCTGCTGAAATAGGAAAGATAAAATAAGACAGAATGGGAGGAGAAAATTAATAGTGAAGGAAGAAATGACATTATAGTTGTTTTTTCTTTTGAGGTTTCATTTTCTTTCTTTCCTCCATCTCCTTCCTTTTTTCCCCAATGACATCCTGCCTCAATTTTGATCCATGGAAATCTACAAAGCCTACGAACAGTGTTTTTATATTTAGACAGAATTTTCCCTGTCTCCTAGAACAGTTGTAAAGAGTGAATTTGTCCCCAAACTGGTTTGCATTCTTTGTGTAAAGATGCTAAATGTAAATAAAGCATTGCTATTAGAATGATATATGTGAGGCTCCCCACACGCTTTGGCACAAAAATGTTATATAAATGGAAAGTGTTGCATATATTTTAAAAGAACACATGAGTTTACTCCTCAAGGGGAATTGTTAATTTATGTACTGAGCTTGTTCTAAAGGTATGTGTGTGATTCATAAGTTAGTTTATAAGTTATTTTATTTTATCAAAAAAAAAGCTAAGAGGATACTTAACTGTTTCCAAGTATTGGAAGATTTATTTTAGGATAATCAACTATTCACCATTTTATTGTAGAGAAGAAGGAATCAATTTAAATTTCACTTGTAAAAGTTTATGTAAGATACAAATCTCACCTAAGCATTTTGATTTGTTTGAAACAGGAAAAATAAATATTTCTTTCATCTGTTTTTAGTTTATACGACCCCATATTCTCTGTTCTTCACATCCAGAGTCCTGGATTTCACCAAATAATTGAAAGAGCATTGACCATTTCCATGCAGTAAGCCTTTCCAGATGTGAATCTTTATTAATGCCCACAAAATAGCCAATTTTTAAAATTATTTTATTTGTACCTTTATCACAGCTGCCTACTCTGGTATTTAAATATGTACCATGCCCAAGACAGTTTTAGTCAACTGAAAAGTTACTTGAAATAACACCTTATATCTATCTCTACAACATTTCAAAAACAGTCATTTAAAATATCCTATGTATAACTACTAATGAGAGTGAAGTTGACAGCTATCTCTTTTTGCTTTTTGTTGTGTTTTGTTTTGAGTCAGTGATATCAGTATCTCCTTAAACAGACATATGATTTAGATTGAAAGAAAACTTGTAGAGTATGTAGATTATTTTAAGATTGTCATGGTCATGTCATACTTTAATGATTACCATTCCATTTTTCCCTCCTTTTGACATATTAAAAAATCCGAAGTGAAGTGAATTGTCTCCAAGAAGCAAGGCCATTATTTTTTATTCCAAGGTAATGATCTCCTTCATGCCCCCTTCACTCCACCCTTGCAGCCATTAGCTTAATATGCAAATAGAAGCAGGCTGACTAGGCATATTGCAAGAGTTAATGACCAGCTAATTGTTACCACCACCACAATCTCCTCCCATGAAAACACTGATACTTTGAATTGATGACTAGCATCTCCATATGCTTAATGGGAAACAAACAGGAGGCTCAGTCATGCCACTGACAAAACAAGAGGAAAACATAATTCCCATCACATGCCCTTGATTTAAAAGTGCTCTAGGCCATCTTTGTTCCACAGCTAGGAGCATAATAAACTTAGAAAAAAAGTAGTATATGGCTGAGATGAAACCCTGTGGGACATACGAGTAAACTAACAGGTTGAGAATTTGAGGGGAAAAAAACACGGATAGCTTTGTGTAGATAATACAAGAAGCAAGAAAACACGGGGCCAAAATGTTGCATTAATAAACTAATAATTTACAGCTATAATATACATTGCTATAGATCTCTCTGCTCCAGGTATATTTCAAGAGTTTCTACAATCATGTAAAGGCATGATAAAACTGAGTTTTTTCTATAAATGGAAAAATATATGTCATTTACTAGGTGGCAGTTCATAGAGAAGCAACAGGAATACTGGAAACATCAATGGGCAAAGAATAAGCAAGAAGTGTAGGACAAGAATGACATTTACTGAAAGCAGGCCCTGGTCATAAGATATTCATTTATAATCTTTTTATTTTCCCTATAAGCTAAAATGTATGACTTCTAATTACAGATAAGGAAACTGATATTCAGACATGTTAAACTATTTGCTAGACTCTGTTGACTCATTTATTCAGTCATCCATTTGACAAATATTATTATTTGTATATTCTCACCAAAATATCAAGTAATACATTTTGTTTAACTTACTTTATTATTAAATAAAGGCCCATACTTAGTGAATTGACATATTAAGTTGTAAATGTCTGGTAGAGATACATATAGCTTTGACTAGTGGTAAATATAGAAGGTTATGGAGTATTGCTCTGTTGGGTATTAATAAGGTCTGTATTAGCCCAGCATGTTTATCCTAGCAATTCTTTATTAAAATGTCTATAAATACCCATGTCTTCAAATGTTCTTGGAACCAGTTTTAACATCTTACATGTTTCCTCATTAATTAATGGGTTAAACAAATCTTCAAGATATTTCATAATTGCAAGAGAGTTAAAAATGAGGACGAAGACAAATAATGCCTAAGAGAAATAGCAAAAACACCTTGTTCTTGAGTGCTCGATAGGGAAAACTAATACTTTATGTGAAAACAAATATTACAGGTTCTAAGAGTAGAGTAGGAGCAGTGAAGACAAAGTTTTTATAATGTAAGTTAAAATTGAGATGAACCTTGAAAGATAAGATGCAGAGACTGGTATTGAAGGGCATTCTGAGTAGATATGAAAAATATAAGTGACAGAGGGAAGACTTAAACTATATCTGTTTTACCCCCTAGGCACATGTTTTTTTTCCCCACGATGCTATGCTCTTTCCTATCCTTTTCAGAAGACTTGAATTTCTAGTAATCACCTTTAGTCTCTTTGGCCATGATATCCCTCATTTAAGAAACAGGGTTTAGGGGATGATAGGATACAACATATCTATAATCACAAAGATTTATTCGCATAATGTTCTATGAATTACAGAGTCAAATAATTAGCCCTTGTTATTACCTTCAGAACATTTTTAAAGTAATGTAAAGAAATTCCTAGTTTTTTTTTCTTTCTTGGATATGTGTATAGATACACAATACAAAATTCACCTCCTGTGACTTGTAAACTTGGACCGACTTCTCCCAATTAAAAGAAGTCAATGAATAATGTGAAGTTTGATTTTATATTACCATGCCTTTTGAGCTTTAACTGATGTCTCAAGGTAGTGTAAATAGATTTTTGTTTATAAAAATTGCTGTTAAGGGGTACTTATCTTTTGATTCCTCTCATGTACCCATCAAATTCTTCCTCTTTTTATTCTGGAAGTTCAACTTTGCATATTGGGAAATTGATTCTTGTGCGTGTGTGTGTGTGTGTGTGTGTGTGTGTGTGTGTGAAGGGAGAAAAGGCAGAAATAGCACACTTGTTTGTGAAATGTCACCAAATCATATAGTCTTCTCTATCTAGCTATGAAGTGTATAGGAAAGTACAAGAAGGTTGATGTATGAGGGTCATATTAGACTACGAATATGTCAAATCTATCAGCTTTATGCTCTCAGTGCATCACTTACTCCTCCTTCTTTATACATACCAAAATTGAAATTTTCCATTGATTTGTGTGGTTTTTTGATTAAGATCTAGCTCCCCAGGAAGCTCCTTGAGGACAGGAACAGAATGACAACCATATATTAGGCACACAAAGAATATTTGAATAAATGGGTAAACAAATGAAGATACACAGGTATGTATGTGTGTATGTATGTATATGAAATTTAAAACCAAACAAAATGTGAGTCAGTCTCTTGAATTACCTTTTCCACTTCTTATTCCATGAGGTTAGCTGACATATTTTAGTATTTTTGTATTGTTTCACATAGTAAGGTTTCTATTGACTTTTTTATACCAACCCATTATTTTCTTTGCATTCTGCAATTTCAAAAAAAGTTGCACTAAGATTTTTTTACGCAAAATAGGTATTAAAAATAGATTTTAATTAATTAGGCAAAATGGATGAAGAGGATAAAGAGATACAAACTTTCAATTATAAAATTAGTAAGTCACAGAGATGAAAAGGACAGCATAGTGAAAATACTCAATAATACTGTAATAACATTGTATGGTGACAGTAACTCAGCTCATTGTAGTAGGCATTTCATAATGTATATAATTTGTAAATCACTATGTTGTACACTTAAAACTAATATAATATTGTATATCAACTGGACTTCAATTAAAAGAATAAGTAAAAATTTAAGGTTAAAAAAACTCCTGTTAGACTTTTAACATCAAACCTAGTTGTATTGCCTATGCCATGTATCCTCCTTTAATTTCATTGAATCTTTGTGACTAGATATCAATTATCAGATAATTTATGCCTCCACTCACCCCCTTCCTTCTCTAATGATTTAAGAATCTCAGTTTCCTAGTATTCAAAGAACATTACTTATTTTTCAAATGCTTTTCTTAACTTAATCATTCATTCACTCTTTCATTTATTCAATGACTACTATAAAGCACGCAAAAAGTTGTGTATTGCATTGTACCAGACATTCACAAGGTTCTAAAGATAAATTAGATACATTCCCTGGTTTATGGAACCTTCAAACACATAGTTACAATAAGGTAAACATAGACAATAAAATATATAATAAGAATAATATTTGATATTAAAATTGTAGTCTTCAGATTATTCAATTTATGGGATATGAGTAAATATAATTTTTTCTTTATTATAGCACAATTTCCTTCTCTGAACATTAACCTATATGGGAGTGAATAAAATAATACATTTCTAACTTTAAATGTCCTAGGAAAGTTTTGAAATACAAAGTTATCTGCCAGATGAACTTAAAAACCACATAGTTATACCCAAATCAAAAGTCAATGTATTCAGTGGGATGAAAAAGAGGTACAAGCTAGAGTGCTGAGGTCTTTGAACTTATGATGATAGTTTCCCAGTGTCAGACTACTTGGATAAATGAGTACCAACATTTTCCTTCTGTGCTAATATTATCCCACAAAGGACAAGGAATGCCATTTATAGCTAAGTTATTAACCTTTGCCTCTATAGAAGGGAAATAGTTTATATAATGGTACAGTTTAATGAAAAATTCTTATTGTAAAATATAATTATTTTGGAGGCTGTAAAGCAATAAATTAATCCTATAAGTTATTTTGTAAAATGCGGCATGTTTGGTTAGGCTTCACTTATGTATGAATGGGGCAACAGAGCAATGCATGCAGCAATAGATAAGAGTAGTCAGTATGCTTCTGTATCTTAGATTTAAATTAATGAAAAAGTAATTGGAAAATTCTACCTAAAATCAGTTAAATAATAAGGACTTCTAGAGAACATATAAAAATGATCTTCCTAGACTCTTGAACAATACTCCAGATGATGACAAACTGAACTTTTACTTTTTAAAGCACATTAGATGGAGAGCAAAAAACACAGTTTCACACTGTTCATTCACCTCCCCATGCTGTTGTTTCTCAGGAAGGAACATGGAGATGATGCTGACTAACAAGTGCTCAAGGCTGTTATGAGGCTTACTGAGATAACTGTGTGTAAAGTGCTTGGAGCCCTTTTGATTATAAGTGCTACCTCAATACTAAGTATTTTTATTGTCTATGAGGTGATATGGTGGATTAATTGCACTACTTTTTCATACCAGAGTTCAAAACATTACAAAAGAAAGTGAGTGTAACCTTATCTCTTGGTACAATATAGAATTATTATTTCATCAGATTCAACTTTATGACTAAGATATGCTTATTAAGGTGATTTAATAGTATAAAAGCAAATAGAATAAAGATTTTTCTTTCATGCATATGTGCTTCTACCTAACCTCATGTATTTATATCAGATTAACAATATGTATATTTTAGAATTGCAAAACTGATAAAAGAACTTTGAATATGTATCCCCACTAGATGGGAAATGTGTGTTTCTGGACTTTGGGTGTAAGGTGGGTAGGTTTAGGCTATACAACACGTTAATGCCATGCTCAGTCATGTGGGAGAGCAGGAGTGGCTAAATTGAATATATTAATATAATATGAAAATAGTTATTGGCAAAACAATTTGCAGGAAGCACTTTCACATTTTTTGTGATATTATGAAATGGTTCAGAGAGGCATTTGTATTTTGTTTTGAAAGGAATGCAGGATGTGAATCAGGAAAGAGAGAATGCACAAGATTAAAGTGGTTTGGAGGAGCAGATGACATGGCCAAGAATAAACGGAGTGTCATTCCTATTTGTGCATTTATTTTAATGGGGAAAGAGGCTCTGATTAGGGATGAAATTGATTTAAAAATAAAAAAAGAAAGCATTAGGGTACTGTTTTCCAACCTTGGTTGCACATTAGAATCACTGGCAGAGCTTTTTTAAAGGTTCATACTCAGGCTTCAGCTCATAATGAAATAAATCAGATTCCCTGGAAGTTGAGATCCAAGCATCAACATTCTTAAAAGTCTTTCTCAATCATTCCAAAATTCAGCCAGGGGGAACATGGTGATCAAAGCAGAAGTGCTCCTAGATCTCCATCACCATCTCCTATCTATCCATGCACAAAACCCACACATCTCTGAACAAGTTTTTGTGAAGCTACACAGGTATCACATCTGAATGGAGATTTTATTTTCCTGTTTTTAAAGTAACACTATAATTTTGCTTGTTTTAAGAATACAAGTCATCCAGAAACGTAGATGACCCATAAGCAAAAACATTAAACCTGCATCACTTAGAAATAACTACTACAAAAAAGCTTCTGGGAAGATGGCGGCGTGAGCAGGGTGGTGAAAATCTCCCAAAACCATGTATATTTGTGAAAATACAACAAATACAACTATTCCTAAAAGAGAGACCAGAAGATACCATACAACAGCCAGGCTACAGCTACACCTGAGAGAACTCAGCGCCTCACAAAGCGGGTAAGATACAAAGCCGTGATCCGGCGAGACTTGAGCACTCCCCCACCCCAGTGCACCAGCGGGAGGAAAAGAATCAGAGTGGGGAGGGAGTGGAAGCACAGGACTGCGAAATAACTAGCCTTGGTGATCTGCACTGGGAGCACAGACACACATCGCATGGTGTATTGGAGAATAGAGAAACAGAAGGGCAGGATCCGAGATGGACACTGCAAGCAGGTCCCCTCAGCTAGCTCCCCTGGGACAAAAGAAAAGTAGGTGCTCTTTTAAAAGTCTTAAAGGGACAAGGGCCTAACAGCGGAACAAAATTGTCTAAGTGGACTCAGCTCAGCAGGTTGGGAATCTTCAGGAATTTCGGACCACCTACCGGCTGCCTGGTCCTCTCATGGGGAGAAGTAGCCTGCCATTCATTCCCAGCTGGCTGGCGCTGCAAAGGGTCCGACGGATCTGCCACAGTTGCAGAAGAGCAGGAGAGCGGCCCCGCCCACAGCAACCACAGAGAATCTCCTCCCACCCAATGAGCTGCAAACTGGGAAGGGCCACAGAACACAGAGCAAGGGCCTTAGGCACCAAGGGGAGCAAAATGCACCTGGCAGACTGCAAACCCCTGTATTGCCATAGGCGAGGCTGAGGGCGGGCCTGCACTTAGGCAGCTCAGGGGATTATCCCAGAGACTGCCTCCTGGTGTGCGGGTACCCAGCTCAGGCTCCGGAGAAGGGCAAGGAGAACAACAAGCAGGAAGGGACTTTGTTCTTCCAGCTGACACACATGGCACCTGCCAGCAAGCACCTCTATCACCATGAAAAGACAGAGGAATGTGGTCCAGAAAAGGATCACCCAGACAACCCCAGAGAGAGGGCCCGATGGGATAGACTTAAACAATCTTCCTGAAAAAGAATTCAGAATAAAAGTCATAACTATGCTGATGGATCAACAGAAAAATATGCAAGAGCTAAGGGAGGAAATCAGGAGAGACAATACAGAAATGAGACAAGCGATCGACGGGCTTAAGAGCAGACTGGACGAGGTGCAAGAGACTGTTAATGGAATAGAAATCAGAGAACAGGAGTACAGAGAAGCTGAGGCAGAGAGAGATTAAAGAATCTCTAGGAATGAAAGGATATTAAGAGAACTGTGTGACCAATCCAAACGGAAAAATATTTGCATTATAGGAGTACCAGAAGAAGAAAGAGAGAAAAAGGGATAGGAAGTGTCTTTGAAGAAATAATTGCTGAAAACGTCCCCATGCTGGGGAAGGAAATAGATTCTCAGACCATGGAAGCCCACAGATCTCCCAAAACAAGGGACCCAAGGAAGACAACACCAAGACACATAACAATTAAAATCGCAAAGATCAAAGACAAGGAAGAGTACTAAAGGCAGCCAGAGAGAGAAAAAACATCAGCTACAAAGGAAAACCCATCAGACTATCATCAGACTTCCCAAGAGAAACCTTACAGGTCAGAAGAGAATGGCATGATATATTTAACGTAATGAAATAGAAGGGCCTTGAAAAAGAATACTGTATCCAGCATGATTATCATTTAAATTTGAGGGAGGGATTAAACAATTCCCAGACAAGTGAAAGAGGAGGGAATTTGCCTCCCACAAACCACCTCTACAGGATATCTTAAAGGGACTGCTCTAGATGGAAGCACTCCTAATTCTAAAAAGATGTCACCAGAGAAAATAAAATCATAGAAAAGAAAGCATACCATCCAAATACTAACTAAAGGCAAAAAATAAAATCAACTATCCACAAAAACAGTCAAAGGAAATGTAAAGGAGTACAGAATAAAACACCTAGCATATAAAGAATGGAGGAGGAAGAATAAGAAGGGAGAGAAATAAAGAATCATCAGACTGTGTATATAATAGCTTAACAAGAGAGTTAAGTTAGACTGTCAGATAGTAAAGAAGCTACCCTTGAGCCTTTGGTAACCACGAATCTAAAGCCAGCAATGGCAATAAATACATATCTATTGATAATCACCATAAATATAAATGGACTGAATGCACCAATCAAAACACACAGAGTAACAGAATGGATAAAAAAGCAAGACCCATCTATATGCTGCCTACAAGAGACTCACTTTAAACCCAAAGACATACACAGACTAAAAGTGAAGGGATGGAAAAAGATATTTCATGCAAACACCAAGGAGAAAAAAGTAGGTGTTGTACTTGTGTCAGATAAAATAGACTTCAAAACAAAGAAAGTAGCAAGAGATAAAGAAGGACATTACATAATAATAAAGGGGTCAGTCCAACAAGAGGATATAACCATTTTAAATATATATGCACCCAACACAGGAGCACCAGCATATGTGAAACAAATACTAACAGAATTAAAGGAGGAAATAGACAGCAATGCATTCATTTTAGGAGACTTCAACACACTACTCACTCCAAAGGACAGATCAACCAGACAGAAAATAAGTAAAGACACAGAGGCATTGAACAACACACTAGAACAGATGGACCTAACAGACATCTACAGAACTCTGCACCCAAAAGCAGCAGGATACACATTCCTCTCAAGTGCACATGGAACATTTTCCAGAATAGACCACATACTAGGCCACAAAAAGAACCTCAGTAAATTAAAAAATATTGAAATTCTACCAACCAACTTCTCAGATCACAAAGGTAAAAAACTAGAAATAAATTGTACAAAGAAAACAAAAAGGCTCACAAATACATGGAGGCTCAACAACATGCTCCTAAATAATCAATGGATCAACGAGCAAATTAAACAGAGATCAAACAATATATGGAGCCAAATGACAACCACAACACAAAGCTGCAACTTCTGTGGGATACAGCAAAGGCAGTTCTAAGAGGAAAGTATATTGCAATCCAAGCCTACTTAAAGAAGGAAGAACAATCCCAAATAAATAGTCTAAAGTCACAATTATTGAAATTGGAAAAAGAAGAACAAATGAGGCCCAAAGTCAACAGAAAGAGGAACATAATAAAGATTAGAGAAGGAATAAATAAAATTGAGAAGAATAAAACAATAGAAAAAAATCAATGAAATCAAGAGCTGATTCTTTGAAAAAATAAACAAAATAGATAAACCCCTAGCCAGACTCATTAAGAGAAAAAGGGAATCTACACACATAAACAGAATCAGAAATGAGGAAGGAAAAATCACAATGGACCCCACAGAAATACAAAGAATTATTCGAGAATACTATGAAAATCTACATGCTAAAAAGCTGGAAAACCTAGAAGAAATGGACAACTTCTTAGAAAAATACAACCTTCCAAGACTGACCAAGCAAGAAACAGAAAACCTAAACAGACCAATTAGCAGCAACGAAATTGAATCGGTAATCAGAAAACTACCCAAGAACAAAACCCCCAGGCCAGACGGATTCACCTCTTGAGTTTTACCAGACATATAGAGAACAAATAATACCCACTATCCTTAAAGTTTTCCAGAAAAATATAAGAGGAGGGAATACTTCCAAACACATTCTATGAAGCCCGCATCACTCTAATACCAAAACCAGGTAAAGACCCAACCAAAAAAGAAAATTACACACCAATATCCCTGATGAACGTAGATACAAAAATACTCAACAAAATATTAGCAAACCAAATTCAAAAATACATCAAGAGGATAATACACCATGATCAAGTGGGATTCATCTCAGAGATGCAAGGATGGTACAAAATTCAAAAATCCATCAACATCATCCACCACATCAACAAAATGAAGAACAAAAACCACATGATCATCTCCATAAATGCTAAAAAAGCATTTGACAAAATTCACCATCCATTCACAATAAGAAATCTCAGCAAAATGGGTATAGAGGGCAAGTACCTCAACATCATAACAGCCATATACGACAAACCCACAGCCAACATCATACTTAACAGCGAGAAGCTGAAAGCTTTTCATCTAAGATGGGGAACAAGACAGGGATGCCCACTCTCCCCACTGTTATTCAACATAGTACTGGAGGTCCTAGCCATGGCAATCAGACAAAACAAAGAAATACAAGGCAACAAGATTGGTAAAGTAGAAGTCAAATGGTCATTATTTGCAGATAACATGATATTGTACATAAAAAACCCCAAAGACTCCACTCCAAAACTACTACAACTAATATCTGAATTCAGCAAAGTTGCAGGATACAAAATTAATACACAGAAATCTGTTACTTTCCTATACACTAATGATAAGCTAACAGAAAGAGAAATCAAGAAAACAATTCCATTCACAATTGCATCAAAAAGAATAAAATACCTAGGAATAAATATAATGAAGGAAGTGAAAGACTTATACCCTAAAAACTACAAGACACTCCTATGAAAAATTAAAGAGGACACTAACAAATGGAAATTCATCCCATGCTCTTGGCTAGGAAGAATAAATATTGTCAAAATGGCTATACTACCTAAAGCAATATACAGATTCAATGCAATCCCTATCAAAATACCAACAGCATTCTTCAATGAACTGGAACAAATAGTTCTAAAATTCATATGGAACCACAAAAGACCCCAAATAGCCAAAGCAGTCCTGAGAAGAAAGAATAAAACAGGGGTAATTATGCTCCCAGACTTCAAGCTCTACTACAAAGCTACAGTAATCAAGACAATTTGGTATTGGCACAAAAACAGACCCACAGAGCAGTGGAACAGAATAGAAGGTCCAGACATTAACCCAAACATATATGGTCAATTAATATATGATAAAGGAGGCATGGATATACAATGGGGAAATGACAGCCTCTTCAGCAGCTGGTATTGGCAAAACTGGACAGCTACATGTAAGAGAATGAAACTTGATTACTGTCTAACCCCACACACAAAAGTAAGCTCAAAATTGGATCAAAGACCTGAATGTAACTCATGAAAACATAAAACTCTTAGAAAAAAATATAGGCAAAAATTTCTTGGACATAAACATGAGCAACTTCTTCATGAACATATCTCCCTGGGCAAGGGAAACAAAAGCAAAAATGAACAAGTGGGACTATATCAAGCTGAAAAGCTTCTGTACAGCAAAGGACACCATAAATAGAACAAAAAGACACCCTACCATGTGGAAGAATATATTCATAAATGACATATCTGATAAAGGGTTGACGTCCAAAATATATAAAGAACTCATGCACCTCAACAAAGAAAAAGCAAATAATCCAATTAAAAAATGGGCAGAGGATATGAATAGACACTTCTCCCAAGAAGAAATTCAGATGGCCAACAGGCACTTGCAAATATGCTCCACATCGCTAATCATCAGAGAAATGCAAATTAAAACCACAATGAGATATCACCTCACACCAGTGAGGATGGCCAACATCCAAAACACAAACAACAACAAATGTTGGCGAGGGTGTGGAGAAAGTGGAACCCTTCTACACTGCTGGTGGGAATGTAAATTAGTTCAACCATTGTGAAAAGCAGTATTGAGGTTCCTCAAAAAACTCAAAATAGAAATACCATTTGACCCAGGAATTCCACTCCTAGGAATTTACCCGAAGAATGCAGCAGCCCAGTTTGAAAAAGACATATGCACCCCTATGTTTATTGCAGCACTATTTACAATAGCCAAAAAATGGAAGCAACCTAAGTGTCCATCAGTAGATGAATGGATAAAGAAGATGTGGTACATATACACAATGGAATATTATTCAGCCATAAGAAGTAAACAAATCCTACCATTTGCAACAACATGGATGGAACTAGAGGGTATTATGCTCAGTGAAATAAGCCAGGTGGAAAAAGACAAGTATCAAATGATTTCAGTCATCTGTGGAGTATAAGAGCAAAGAAAAAAACTGAAGGAACAAAACAGCAGCAGACTCACAGAACCCAAGATTGGACTAACAGTTACCAAAGGGAAAGGGACTGGGAAGGATGGGTGGGAAGCGAGGGACAGGGGGGAAAAAGGGGCATTACGATTAGCCGACATAATATAGGGGGGCACGGGGAGGCCTATACAACTCGGACAAGGAAAGTAGTGATTCTATAGCATCTCACTACACTAATGGACAGTGACTGTATGTAATGGGGTATGTGTGGAGGGCTAGATGAAGTGGGGAGCTTAGTATCCATAATGTTGCACATGTAATTGTAGATTAATGATATCAAAATAAGAAAATAATTAAGGACTTCTCCTCTTCCAGAGCTATTGTTAAGAAAATGAAAACTTGAGCCACAGACTAGGAGAAAATATTTTCAGATCACATATCTGGTAAAGCAACTATATGCAGAATATATAAAGAGCTCTCAAACTCAACAATGAGAAAACAATTAGGAAAATGGGCAAAATATTTCATCAGTCATTTCACTGGCGATGTATGGATGGCATATAAACACATGAAAAGTTGCTCAACATCACTGATCATCAAGGAAATTCAAATTAAAACCACATTGAGAGACCACTGTATATCTAATGGAATAACTACAGTTAAAAAGACTCACCATATCCAGAGCTTGTGGGGTTGTGGAGAGACTAGAACTCTCACATACTCTTGGTAGCAGTGAAAAATTGCAACTCCAGGGAACACAGTTTGGCAATTTCTTAAAAAGTCAAACATCTACCAATCACACGACCCAGCCATTTTACCCTAAGTACTTACCCAAAAGAAGTGAAAGTCCCACACAGACTTAAAAGCAGATGTTCATTGTGGCTTATATGTAATAACTACAAACTAGATATAAGCCAAATATCCATTAACAGGTGAACAGATAAATAAATTGTGGTATGTGCCACAAGGAAACGCTCCAGGCTAGATTTTTTTTAAAAAAGAACTATTAGTATACACAATAGTATGGATGAATCTCGAAATAATTATGCTGAGTGACAGAAGCCAGCCATTCAGTACTCTTTTGTACCACACAAGGGAGTACATACTGTATGACTCCATTTATTACACTTCTAGACAATGCCTCCTAACTATAGTGGCAGAAAGCAGATGGCTTATTTCCTTGGGAGGAGGGGAGGGGGACCTTACCAAGGGTACAGGAACTGTTAAGGGTAATGAGCATGCTCACTCGCTGGACTGTAGTGGTGATGGCTTCCCGGGTGTATACTTATGTCAAAACTTAGTAAATTTTACACCTTAAATATGTGCAGTTTATTGTATGTAAATTATACCTCAATAAGACTATTAAAAAATTAAAAGTAAAAAGCCCATAAAAAAAGAAAGAACTACTACTGCTTTCATTCATATCCTTCAAAACATAGATTTAAACAAAAATGAGATTGTGCTGTCTACAATATATGTATACTATACGTATTCAATATACTGATTTTTTTTTCCTGTCTGTCCATGCACTTTGTAATATTGTTTCCAATGAGTGGATGAACCATAGGTTTTTTTTTTAAACTACTCCTATCTGTTGGATATTAACTTCCTTCTCAATTTCTCAGAATTCAAAAAAAATTATGATTGACAATCTAGAGAATGGAGATATTGTGAACTATTTAAACTGAAGTAGTTTATCCAACATATATTTGTTGATCATCAGTTATGTGTACATTCTTGTATATATCCTATAGCTCTGAAGTATGAGTGTCAGAGTTAAATTGCTCTCTCCCTTTACTGCTCACCTTCTTCTTTCTCTCCTTACTTTCCACTCTGTGTGTATCTCTGTGTGTTTCTGCCATTGTCTGTCTATGTTCTGTGTCTTGGCCTCTCTTACAAAAAACACTGTGGCATAAAGACTTGTGGTGTATATGGGATGAGGCAAGTAGGGAGTGGTTATGAGTATGTCTAAATATGAAAATTTTCCCTATATTCTCAGTGGCTCAAAAATTATGCTATTTTTAATTAAATTGATAGAAGATCTCACAAAAGCAATATTAGACTTGATTCTGACCCTCTTAATGGTGTCTTGAGGTTTTTGTGATCTCTAGCTAATTTAAAAGTAAAATCTAATTAACAAAATTTTCAAAAGGAAATTAAAAAACCTACATCCATATATTTTCCAAGCATATGAGATGAGGTCATGCTCCATCACAGATGCTTCTCTAGTTTATGCTACATATATATGGAACCTTCTTTTGCTTCAATACACTATTCCCAAAACTGCTCTGATATGTAGTAGAGTTACATTAAATGAAGTCTGGGTTTCAATTCTGACTACCTACTAAATAACAATTGTGAGAGCACTAATAAAACACTTGCTCATATTCCAAAAGCATTCAGAAAGTTTTACTATTAGAAACAAATAACTGAGTGGTACAATTATAGCATGTATGCTTGTGTTATTTTCTAATTATTTGGAGTTTTCCTAGAACTTTTTGCTTGAGTAGTTTGAGCCCATTTCAATTATACTACTATGTAGAAAATGTACATAATGGTATTTGACAGTTTATGTTTGATTTCAGTAAAAAGTTAAAAATATACTATAAAGGTTTTCTTTTTAATTTTATAGTAATACAGTCTTTAAACAATACAGATGTATATAAGGAGAATAAAATAGGACATATTTTTCTTCTTTGTTCCAAACCTAAATCTCTTAAAATAACTGGTGTTAACAGATTGGCACATATGCTGCCAGTTTTTCCTCTGCTTCTAGTAGCACAAATGCATTTTTCTATCTTTTAAATTTTTTTAATATAAATGTAAATATACTAAAATTATTACTCTGAAACTTGTTTATATTTTTTAACTTACCATTGTATTACAGTCAATTTTCCAGGTCACTACATATGAATATAACTTATGAAAAGTATAGTTGGTTTATATTCTATGAGAAATATATGCTATGGTTTGCTCAGCCATTTTTACTCAAAAAAATTCAAATTATTACTAGTTTCTTTTCTACAACAAAAATACTACAGCAAACACACTTTCACACATACAGGCGTCCTTAGGGCATGTGCATTTTTCACTTTTATTGAATAAAGATACCATATACAACCATTTCTATTATTTGTAATTTACTGTAATATATAAACAGAGAAAACAGTAGCAGGCTTTGTGGGAGTGTTCAGACATTTTTGCCTGTCTTGAAACCTTTCTTTTCTTTCTCTTCCTCCCTTCCTTCCATTTTTCTTTGCATCTTTTCTATATTTTTTCTTTTGTATTTTCTTATTATTTTTGTAGCCTCAAATTTAAAGTTACAAATAAAATTCGTTTTCAAAATGTGGAAAATCTCAGATCCTTTGCTAATTTTTGAACAGAGGAGAGAGAACTTGAACATATTTGTTTACTATCAATTTTTAACACTTAAACTGCTAAAAAAAACCCTGGAGATACTGCATCTATGTATTAGGAACTCAGATGTAAGATAGTAGAGAGTGGGGGAATTGAAATGAGAATAAAATAATAAAATATTTTAAATAATAAAATAAGAATTACCCTTGAAATGGGAATTATAAAACTGGAAAGAAGACCTATTATCTTGACCAGCTATGGAATATTGAGCTCCTTGAGGTAGAGGGAAGAATATGAGTTTGCTGTCTGAAAATCTAACTTCATGCATGGGCCCCAGTATATGTTAGTTGTGTGACACTAAACAACTAATTTAAATTCTCTTATCTGCAATTTCCCACCATAAAAGAAAAGAAGATGGTTGTCATGGTAATACTCCTAGTGTTAAAGTTAGATAATGTATGTTACAGTGCATATAAAATATACCAAATATCAGTGTAAATCTATTTGTGACTGTCATTAAACAAATGAGGAGAGACTATAAGAAAACTGATTATTGCATAAAAGGGAAATTAATAAAGGCTTAAAATTTTACCCTAATTCTTTCTAAATGTATATAAAATCGAAATGGTGGACCTATCTTTTAAAAGGTTTTACTATTCTCTTTGTGCTTATTTTAAATTAATATCATTTAAGCAGTACAGATGCAAACTGTAGCTATTGTTTTTAATGGCACTTTTTTATTTCTTAATTTGGGCAAGATTCTTGGGTTCATATAAGCACAAATGGAATGGTGTTTCAATTATATGTACTAAAAGGAATTCTGTGACAAAAGAAACCCATAAAACATTATTCCTGGTTGCTTTTAGTAATCCACATATTAAGTCATCTTCATTCACTCATTCATTTGCTGATAACTATTTACTGAGTTTTGCTATGTCATAGATCATATACAGGTATACAATACTAGGCAGAACAGATACAAAGTCTGGCTTCATAGTCTGATAGTTTAATAGAAGAAACTGACATTAGTCGATGTGACATATAAATGTACATTTGCCAAGAGTTTTGATTGTTCAATAACAATAAAAGCAGGACTAATTTGCCCAAAATTCTATTGCAGTCAAAAGATCAGTACTACTCTCAAGGAGTACTGGAACAAATGTCATCTCTCCTGATATCTCCCAAAGTGCCAAGGGGCGACTGCATTTCAGAACACATAGAAATCTACAAAGAAAAGCATGCACATTGAATTGTATTGTTTGATTAAACCATTTGTTCTCAATTTGCTAAGTGATAAATAGTAATATCTGGATGTAAGACTGTAAGTGAAAACTGTCTTTCTGCCTCAGAGCCACCAAGAAGATTGACTCAAGTAAAAATAGTCATAAAATCTAACAGTTAGTGGTCCAATCACCAAGTTCACTGGACTATATGCATTAGATAATGTGACATCACTGACAGCACTGATTCTTTACTATGATGAGTTTTCCTGTCCTTCATGAAAACTCCGAATCTGAAGAAGTATAGAAACAATCCAACCAAACATTCTCCCCATTGCAGGACACTTTTGTGCACTACTGCTGGGAGGTGATTCTTCATTGTTTCTGTGAACTTGTCCACCATAAGAGAATCCTTTTACTGCTTTCCTGCTCAACATTGTAGTAAATCACTCCAAGATTTCAGGAAGTGACTGTACATTAAAAAGTTCTGTATTATTATTTTGTCCAGCAATCATCTGAGGAATTGAAATAGACTGGACTTACCAGAGACTGTCTTGAAAAAAAAAACACATAATGGCAGTTGTTTTAAAATTGGAGATATAGGTGGCCTAGGATCCAGAACTATTTATCTTCATGAGGCATAACCTTTCTAGTGGGAAAATCAATTCAGTTTATCATATTATAGAACAGAAGTTTGTTTTGTGAGCAAAGGGATTTGGAGGTTTTAAGGGATATTTCTATGTTAGCTGGTGAATTGAGCTTTCTGGCTCTCAGGATATTTCTTCTGAAAGAAATAGAATTCACTTTCTAAGATCCATGCAGTCTTCTCCACTGAAAGCTATCATAAAACTCTTACTAAAAGTTTCAACTACCAGTCATTTCTCAGTGTCTATGAGTCTACTGCTATTTTGCTCATTTTATTTATTTTATTTTTAGATTCCACACATAAGTGAAATCATACAATATTTGTCTTTCTCTGCCTGATTTATTTCACTTAGCATAATACCCTCTAGGTCTATCTATATTGTTGAAAATGGCAGGATTTCTTTCTTTTTTATGGCTGAATAATATTCCATTGTGCATATGTACCACATCTTTATCAACACATCTATTGATTAATGGGTTGCTACGTATCTTGGCTATTGTTAATAATGCTGCAATAAACATAGGGGTGTGTATATACCTTTTTGAATCAGAGATTCTGCTTTCTTTGGGTAAATTCCTAGAAGTGAAGTTGCTGGATCATATGGTATTACTATTTTTAGTTTTTTGAAACTCCATACTGCTTTCCATGTGGGTGAGGGGGATAAAGAGGCAAAAAAATCTCAATCATAATATGAGTTGGTCATGGAAATAGTAATACAGCATGAAGAATATAGCCAACAGTCCTGTAACATCTTTCTATGTTGACAGATAGTAACTGCACTAGTTGAGTGAGGATTTAATATGGTGTATAGCTGTTGAATCACTGTGCTGTATACTAAAAACAAATACAAGGTTGTATATCAACTATACTTCAATAAACAAAAACACTTTAAAAAGTTTTAATATTTCTTAGATGCTGCAAATTTGTTACATGACCATGTCTAATATACTGACAATAACACAGTCCCTAAATTTTTTCATTCTCACTACATTGAAGCTAGTGGACACATGGTTGTTGGTCTCTGAGAAATGCCAAATCTTAGCCAAAATCATGCCAGTCACTTGACTACACTAGTCTTTGCTTCTAAGAAGCAAAAAGGTACTCAGAGACCTTGGTTCTCAAAACTAAGAGTAACTGTCATGAATGGCAAACTGGAAAGATTACTTGAAAGATTTTTAGGGAACTTGGATCCTGCCCTCTGACTTATCACTAATAAGCTTATCACTTTGTTATCCGAGTCCTCATTTCTGCTGACTGCTGTATCTGAAGCTTTGTATCTTAGTACCAACCTGCTCAATGGTAAGTGTTGGCCCACACCCTTGCCTAATTGTGCAGTGGAGAAGGATTTAACAATTTGGCTTATTATTGGTAAGTACTATAGATCCCCCCTCTTAATATTATGTATTTTTAAGTATTTGTAATTCATTACTACCAGTTCAAGCATTTCCTCCTTTTATTCTGAGTCGGTCTTATAGTCAGCAGGATAATCGGATGTTTCATTTTTAACAAAAAAATATTTACTTTATTGCTTACCAAAGCTGTTTAATTTTAGCCTTTGACTATGTGACTTTAATCAGAGGTGTTTGTGATTTAGAGTGCCATAGCACGTTTATTTTTGCAATTCATTATAACAGTCAGTCCTTGTGAAGAATGATAGTAAGTAGTTTATAATTTTTGTAAATAAAAAACTGGTTTGTGACCCAATACTGAAAAGGAAAAAAATCTAGTACCTTCCCTGTAGAAATAGACTGCCATTTTTTGAAAAATCAACACTTGTTAAAATACTATTTATTCTTAATGAAAAGATGCATCTTATACATTGTGTCTATCAGTGACCCTCAAAGGGTAACCCTTAAACTACTACATAGTAAACTAGAGAATGTGTTAAAAAGGTAGATTTTTTTTTTAACTAAAGGACTTGCTGATTCAGAATTTGTGCCTTTTTTTCTAGCTTTATTGCAATATAATTGACATACGACTTTAGGTAACCTTAAGATGAACAAAGTGATGATCTGAAATATGTATATATTGCAAAATGATTACCACAATAAGGTTAGTTAACACATCTGTCACCTCAGATAGTTACCGTTTTTTGTTGTTGTTGTGATGAGAACTTTTAAGATCTATTCTTTTAACAACTTTCAAGTATACAATACAGTGTTGCTAACTATTGTCACTATGCCATATATTACATCCCCAGAACTCATTCATCTTATAACTGGAAGTTTGTACCTTTGACCATCTTCAACCATTTCCTCCCACTCTTTTGCTCTGGCAACTATAATTTACTTTGTTGCAATAAGTTTGGTTTTTTAAAAAGCTTAACATATAAATAAGATCTTACAGTTTTTGTCTTTCTCTATTTCACTTAGCATAAATTCCCCAAGTTTCATCCATGTTGTTACAAATGGCAATACTTCCTTCTTATTCTATGGCTGAATAATATTCCTGTGTGTGTGTGTGTATTTGCATGCATATATATATATAAACATATTCTTTTCCATTCATTTGTCAATGAACACTTAAGTTGCTTCCGTATCTTGCTATTTTGAATAATTCTACAATGAAAATGGAAACACAGATATTTTTGAGGATAGGGATTTAATTTAAAGGTTGATTTTTTTTGACACTATCCAGAATGACTGAATAAGGGCCTTGAATGAAATCTAAGTCTCTGAATTTTTCATGAACTTCCCAGATAATTCTTATGAACATTTAAGTTTGAGGACCATTTTTCTATTTAAAAATTCTATTTTTTCATATAAATAAATTGTGATCCTAAGAAGATATATAATTACCCTCCTACTCCCACAATTAGTTAACAGCAGAACTTGAATCAGAACTTAGATCCCTTTATTCCCAAGTCAATTTCTAGAGAGAATTTGAACTCAATCTCTATTTTTTATTCTACATAATTGGTAGAAAAAATGGATTTCATATTTAAAGAATCTTTTATATAATTAGGATTAAAAATAGAATTTACACAATTTTACATTCTTAGATTTGCGTCTCACCTTTTTTTTGCTATTATTAATTTACAATTACATGACCAATATTATGGTTACTAGACTCCCCCTATTATCAAGTCCCCACCACATATCCAATTAGAGTCACTGTCCATCAGTGTAGTAAGATGCTATAGAATCACTACTTGTCTTCTCTGTGTTATACTGCCTTCCCCGTGTGCTCCGCCCACTGCTACATTATGTGTGCTTATCATAATACACCCTTTTCCCCCTTATCCCTCCCTTCCCACCCATCTTCCCCAGTTCCTTTCCCTTTGGTAACTGTTAACTCCATTTATGGGTTCTGTGAGTCTGCTGCTGTTTTGTTCCTTCAGTTTTTTCTTTGTTCTTACACTCCACAGATGACTGAAATCATCTGATACTTGTCTTTCTCCACCCGGCTGATTTCACTGAGCATAATACCCTCTAGCTCCATCCATGTTGTTGCAAATGGTAGGATTTGTTTTCTTCTTAAGGCTGAATAATATTCCATTGTGTATATGTACCACATATTCCTTATCCATTCATCCACTTAGGTTGCTTCCATTTCTTGGCTATTGTAAATAGTGCTGCGATAAACATAGGGGTGCATATGTCTTTTTCAAACTGGGCTGCTGCATTCTTAGGGTAAATTCCTAGGAGTGGAATTCCTGGGTCAAATGGTATTTCTATTTTGAGTTTTTTGAGGAACCTCCACACTGCTTTCCACAATGGTTGTACTATTTTAAATTCCCACCAGCTGTGTAGGAGGGTTACCCTATCTCCACATCCTTGCCAACATTTGTTGTTGTTTGTGTTTTGGATGTTGGCCATCCTAACTGGTGTGAGGTGATACTGTGGTTTTAATTTGCATTTCTCTGATGATTAGTGACGTGGAGCTTTTCATGTGCCTGTTGGCCATCTGAATTTCTTCTTTGGAGAAGTGTCTTTTCGGCTCTTCTGCCCATTTTTTAATTGGATTATTTGCTTTTTGTTTGTTGAGGTGCATCAGCTCTTTATATAATTTGGATGTCAACCCTTTATTGGATATGTCATTTATGAATACATTCTCCCATACTGTAGGATATCTTTTTGTTCTATTGATGGTGTCCTTTGATGTACAGAAGCTTTTTAGTTTGATATAGTCCCACTTGTTCATTTTTGCTTTTGTTTCCCTTGCCCGGGGAGATATGTTCATGAAGAAGGTGCTCATATTTATGTCCAAGAGATTTTTGCCTATGCTATATTCTAAGAGTTTTATGGTTTCAAGACTTACACTTAGGTCTTTGATCCATTTTGAGTTTACTTTCGTGTATGCGGTTAGACAATAATTCAGTTTCATTCTCTTACATGGAGCTGTCCAGTTTGTCAACACCAGCTGTTGAAGAAGCTGTCATTTCCCCATATATATCCGTGGCTCCTTTATCGTATATTAATTGACCATGTATGTTTGGGTTATTATCTGGACTCTCTGTTCTGTTCCACTGGTCTGTTGGTCTCTTCTTGTGCCAGTACCAAATTGTCTTGATTACTGTGGTTTTGTAGTAGAGCTTGAAGTCTGGGAGCATAATTCCCCCTGTTTTATTCTTCCTTCTCAGATTTGCTTTGGCTATTCAGGGTCTTTTGTGGTTCCATATGAATTTTAGAACGATTTGCTCTAGTTCATTGAAGAATGCTGTTGGTATTTTGATAGGGATTGAATTGAATCTGTAGATTGCTTTAGGCAGGATGGCCATTTTGACAATATTAATTCTTCCTATCCATGAACATGGTATGTGTTTCCATTTATTGGTGTCTTCTTTAATTTCTCTCATGAGTGTCTTGTAGTTTTCAGAGTATAAGTCTCTCAATTCCTTGGTTAGGTTAAGTCCTAGGTGTCTTACTCTTATGGATGCAATTGTGAATGGAATTGCTTTCCTGATTTCTCTTTCTGCTAGTTCACCATTAGTGTATAGAAATGCAACAGATTTCTGTGTATTACTTTTCTATCCCACAACTTTGCTGAATGCAGATATTAGATCTTGTAGTTTTGGAGTGGACTCTTTAGGGTTTTTTTATATACAATATCATGTCATCTGCAAACAATGACAATTAGACTGCTTCCTTACCAATCTGGATGCCTTTTACTTCTTTGTGTTGCCTGATTGCCAGGGGTAGGACCTCCAGAACTATGTTGAATAAAAGTGGCGAGAGTGGGCATCCTTGTCTTGTTCCCAATCCTAAAGGAAAAGCTTTCAGCTTCTCGCTGTTAATTATAGGGTTGGCTGTGGGTTTGTTGTATATGGCCTTTATTACGTTGAGGTATTTGCCCTCTATACCCATTTTGTTGAGAGTTTTTATCATGAATAGATGTTGAATTTTGTTGAATACTTTTTCAGCATCTATGGATATGATCATATGGATTTTGTCCTTCTTTTTGTTGATGTAGTGGATGATGTTGATGGATTTTCGAATGCTGTACCATTCTTGCTTCCCTGGGATGAATCCCACTTGATCATGATGGATGATCTTTTTGATGTATTTTTGAATTTGGTTTGCTAATATTTTGTTGAGTATTTTTGCATCTATGTTCATCTGTAATTTTCTTTTTTTTTTTTGTGGTGTCTGTCTGTTTTTGGTATTAGAGTGATGTTGGCCTCATAGAACGAGTTTGGGAGTATTCCCTGCTCTTCTACTTTTTGGAAAACTTTAAGGAGGATGGGTATTAAGTCTTCACTAAATGTTTGATAAAATTCAGCAGTGAAACCATCTGATCCAGGGGTTTTGTTCTTAGGTAGTTTTTTGATTACCAATTCAATTTCTTTGCTGTTAATTGCTCTATTCAGATATTCTGTTTCTTCCTAGGTGAGACTTAGAAGGTTGTATTTTTCTAGAAAGCTGTCCATTTCTTCTAGATTATCCAGTTTGTTAGCATATAATTTTTCATAGTATTCTCTCATAATTCTTTGTATCTCTGTGGTGTCTGTAGTGATTTTTCCTTTCTCATTTCTGATTCTGTTTATGTGTGTAGACTCTCTTTTTTTTCTTGATAATTCTGGCTAGGGTTTATATATTTTATTTTCTCAAAGAACCAGCTTCTGCCTTTATTGATTCTTTCTATTGTTTTATTCTTCTCAATTTTATTTATTTCTGCCTTAATCTTTATTATATCCCTCCTTCTACTGACTTTGGGCCTCATTTGTTCTTCCTATTCCAGTTCCATTAATTGTGAGTTTAGACTGTTCATTTGGGATTGTTCTTTCCTGCGGTAGTCCTGTATTGCAATATATTTCCCACTTAGCATGGCCTTCACTGCATCCCACAGATTTGGTGGTGTTGAATTATTGTTGTCATTTGTCTCCATATATTGCTTGATCTCTGTTTTTATTTGGTCATTGATCCATTGATTATTTAAGAGCATGTTGTTAAGCCTCTAAGTGTTTGTGGGCTTTTTCATTTTCTTTGAGTAATTTATTTCTTGTTTCATCCCTTTGTGATCTGATAAGCTGGTTGGTACAATTTCAATCTTATTGAATTTACTGAGGCTCTTTTTTTGGCATAGGATATGATCTATTCTTGAAAATGTTCCATATGCACTTTAGAAGAATGTGTATTCTGTTGCTTTTGGATGGAGTGTTCTGTAGATATCCGTTAGGTCCATCTGTTCTAATACATTGTTCAGGGCCTCTGTCTATTTATTTTCTGTCTGGTTGATATGTCCTTTGGAGTGAGTGGTGTGTTGAAGTCTCCTAAAATGAATGCATTGCATTCTATTTCCACCTTTAATTCTGTTAGTATTTGTTTCTCACATGTAGGTGATCTGTGTAGGGTGCATATATGTTTATAACAGTTATATCCTCTTTTTAGACTGACCCATTTGTCATTATGTAATGTCCTTTGTCTCTTGTGACTTTCTTTGTTTTGAAGTCTATTTGTCTGATACAAGTACTGTAATTCCTTCTTTTTTCTCCCAATTATTTGCATGAAATGTCTTTTTCCATCCCTTTACTTTCAGTCTGTATATGTCTTTGGGTATGAAGTGAGCCCCTTGTAGGCAGCATATAGATGTGTCTTGTTTTTTTATCCATTCAGTGACTCTTCCTCTTTTGATGCATTTAGACCATTTACATTTAGGGTGATTATCGATAGGTATGTACTTATTGACATTGCAGGCTTTAGATTGTGGTTACCAAAGGTTCAAGGGTAATTCCCTTACTATCTAACAGTCTAATTTAACTCACTTCATATGCTATTACAAACACAACCTAAAGTTTATTTTTTTCCTCCTTTTTCTTCCTCCTCTATTCTTTGTATGATATGAGTCATATTCTGTACTCTTTTTCTATCCCTTGGTTGACATCTATTTAGTCTTACGAATACTTCCATCTATAGGAGTCCCTCCAAAATGCACTGTAGAGGTGGTTTGTGGGAAGTAATTTCTCTCAGCTTTTGCTTATCTGAAAATTGTTTAATCCCTCCTTCAAATTTAAATGATAACCTAGCCGGGTAGAGTGTTCTTCGTTCAAGGCCTTTCTGCTTCATTGCATTCAATATATCATGCCACTCCCTTCTAGCCTGTAAGGTTTCTGTTGAGAAATCTGATGATAGACTGATAGGTTTTCCTTTGTATGTGATCTTTTTTCCCTCTCTAGCTGTTTTTAAAAGTCTGTCTTTATCCTTGATCTTTGCCCTTTTAATTATTATATGTCTTGATGTTGTCTTCCTTTGGTGCCTTGTGTTGGGAGATCTGTGTACCTCTGTGGTTTGAGAGACTATCTCCTTCCCCAGATTGGGGAAGTTTTCAGCAATTACCTCCTCAGTGACACTTTCTATCCTCTTTTCTCTCTCTTCTTCTCCTGCTACCCCTATAATGCAAATATTGTTCCATTTGGATTGGTCACACAGTTCTCTCAACATTCTTTCATTCTTTGATATTCTTTTCTCTCTCTGTGCCTCAGCTTCTTTGTATTCCTCTTCTCTAATTTCTATTCCATTTACTGTCTCTTCTACTACATCTAATCTGCTTTTACATCTATCCATTGTATGTTTCATTTCAGATATGGAATTTCTTGATTGAATCTCCATCTTAAATTTGTTCCTTAATTCTTGAATATTTTTCTGTACCTCCATAAGCATGTTTATGATTTTTATTTTGAACTCTCTTTCAGGAAGATGGTGAGTTCAGTTTCATTTGGCCTTTTTTCTGGGATTTGTGAGATTTTGGTCTGAACCATGTTCTTTTGACGTTTCATATTTCTCTGTGGTGTCCTGTAGTACCCAGAAGCTCCAGTCTCTGGAGCTGCTCAGCCCCTAGAGTGAGGTTGGAGGTCGTAGGGAGTGGAGCTGGTGCCTCGGGGAGGAAAGATCTGTTTCCTGACTCCCATTTGCCCTGCCTGTCTGCAGTATCACAGCCAGTGGGCCAAGCACACAGATGTTAGCCTCTGTGCTTGGCGTCTCTAGCTGTTGTAAGTGAGGCCTCTCTCTGGAAGGCCTGACACCAGAGTAGTGAATGCTAGTTTGCAAGCTGTTGCTGTCAGGCCAGGAAGAAGGCTCAGCAGGCTGCATATCACAGTGCGGGGCCTCGGAGCTGAGTAGCCAGCCAGGGGGATGGAGCACCTGAAGCCCTCAAAGTTCCCAATCTGCTGGGCAGAGCATGCCCAGTCAACCTTGTCCCTCATCCCTTCCCTGCTCAGCAAGCTCCATGCAAACCCCGTGTCTTCAGCAGCCTTCTTGCTGCTAGGAAGCCTCTCAGACCGCCTGCCTTTCCCTTGTCTCAGAGCAGCTGGGTGTGGATCCTGTCCTCCAGAAACAGCTGGAATCTGTCTTTCAAGCACTCTGCCTGTCCCAGTTCCCAATACTCCAGAGCACCACACAATGTAGATTTCTGTTCGCAAAGCAGATCTCCAGGGCTAGGTGTTCAGCAGTCCCAGGCTTCCACCCGCTCCCCTGCTCCATTTCTCCTCCTCCCGCTGGTGAGCTGGGGTGGGGGAAGGGCTCGGGTCCCACCGGATCAAGGCTTTCGTATGTTACCCTGTTTTGTGAGGTCTGCTCTGTTCATGAGATCTGTATGTAGTCTGGTGCAGCCTTCTTTCCTGTTGCTGTTTTAGGGTTAGTTTATTAACTATATTTTCACACTATCTGCGGTTTTGGGAGGAGTTCTCTGTCTCACCTCTCACGACGCCATCTTGAATCCCCATCAAGTGTCTCACCTCTTTATGCAAACTTTCTCCCAGAGAATTAGTCTACTTTCTTTTGTTTAAGACAAAGTTTTACATTCATGGCTTCTGATGGTGTATACCAGTCAAGATTACTTGTTTTTTTCTTATTTGTACCTTTCCCATTTGTTTTATTCAAGATATATTAAGCTATGAGGCAGTAACAAATTAACATGCCAAAGTCACAGTGGCATATCACAACAAAAGTTTAATTTTTCACTCATGCTTCATGTCCAGATTGGCTCAGCAGCTCTGCTTTATTCTGGTGCTATTAGTCCTACTCTTCAAATATTTCTAATCTTTATCTCCCGAGGACATAATTGTACATAACATGTAGGTTTTTTCATAGTTGTATTGGGAAATATGGCTAGTTCTTCATAGCTTGTAAGCAGAAATTACAGTCATGGAACTAGAACATTCAGTCTCTGAATTAAACCTCCAGACATTGAAGCTAGTAACACAGAAGATGGTGGCTGGTTCCTCAGCTTGGGTCTCTGAGTCACAGTGATGAGCAAAGCATCAAATGGAGATGCCAGTTAGGCAGGTGAATATACAAGTCATACTGAAGATAGGAATTTTGGAGTTACCAGTGCATAAATGCTGTTAAGGACTTTTAAAGGGAATGATTCTGGATGATCATCTAGGGAGTAAATAGACAAAACGACTAAATCCTGCAGTATTCCTACATGTAGAGCTCATTGATATGAGGCAGACAGAAAATAAAGAAAAGGAGCAACTGTGAGATTGAAACAGAACCCAAAATCCATGTGTGGATATGTCCGTGGGAGGTTGTGATGAACTCTCTCTCAAATACAGCTTATAATCAAGTAAGATGGCTAAAAATTGACAATACGATTTGGCAATATGGGGATCACTTGTGGTATTTGTATGAGCATTTGGTAGGGTATAAAAAAGGAAACTCTAATGGCAGTTGTTTTAGGAAAATGGAAGAAGAGAATGTGGTTAGAGTAAGAAAAGACTTCTAAAAGGGGGCAGAGATGGCTCATTAGGAAAAAAAGATAGTTGGGCTGATAGGATGAAGGAAGGTTTTTGATTTTGCTTTTACATTAGAGAGATTATGGCATGTTTTAATGTTGATGGCAATAATGCAATAGAGAAGAAAAGTCAAGGATAGTTAGGATAGAAAAATCAATGACTGGGAGATGGTGAGAAGAGATAACTCCTTTGCAGAAGCAAAGAGGTTGTCCATTATAGAGAATACAGACAGGTTCTCCATAATACTAGAGTACTGAATATAGGGTATACAGGTTATAGATAGGAAAAGATGGATAGTTGTGGTTATTAGTACAACTGGAGTACTCTTCTACATGATTCTTCTTTCTCAGTAAAATAGGAAACAAGGTTGCCAACTAAGGTTGAGGCAAGTGGTTGCAACACAAAGGAGAAACAGGGATTGAAAAGGGAATCTGGGTTTATACAAATGAGAGATGGTACTGTTTCACCTTTGACTAAAAATCACTAGGATCAATACATATTAAGTCCTGTGAGGTTGAAAGATTGTTGCAGCTGGACAGATAAAGAGTTGATGGATGGAAAATTGAATAACTGAAACCAATATTAGAGGAGGAATATTTTTAGAAATGAAAATATCTGGATTATGACCATGAGAGTGGGTGGCTGAGGTAGTGTGGATGACAAAAGTATCGAGAGAAAGAGTGTCAAGGAATTGAGAAGTCAGTGTTCAGGAAGGATTGTTCAGATTAATATTAAAATCACAAAGGATAATGACTGAAGTTGGGTTGGAAAGAGTAACAGTGGTCCATGTGCTAAAATCTTCAAAATATGCAAGAGGGAACCCCAAGGGGCATAACTGACTAGAAGATGGAAGGGAGGCAGATGGTAAAATATCATGACATGAGCTACAAATCTGGACATTCTAGGAAACTGAGAGATATCAAGATCTGAAAGAAGCTTTGATGACTAAAGGGAATCAATCCCACCTTCAGGTCTAGAGTCACAAAGGCTATGGGAGAGAAAACTGTCAGAGCTCAGAGAGGAGCACAGTGGAAGCCATTTCCTCAGGGAAGAGCTAAGATTCAATTACATCTGAATAGTTAAGGGGCTGCTCAGAGAAAAGGCTGAAAATATGAGTTAATTTGCTGGAGTCATTACATCCACAGGACTGAGCAAAAGTGGAACAGCTTTAGGAGTTAAGGAAAGTAGGAGGTGGGGTTAGACAGATCCTTAGTGCCATATGGGGAAAAGAGCCCTGCTGATAAAGGCTTCTTGCTGTTACTAATATAAACAGATATGTGGAAGATGATCATATGAGCTCTCGTCTGTGAGGCAGATTGCAGTGGAATGGCAAATGTGTAAGAGCTCTGAATATGTAACATTTTTGCAGGAACAAGTCCTTATAGCTCTACTTTACTCCAGCTGTATTTTTCAAATTACTTGGCTAATACTAAACCCATGTTCATAGAGAAAATTATCATCATTTTACATAAAGTTGTAGACGTCTCAGACTGAATGGAGTCTAACAATCATATTTATTGATGTGTCAGTTGTTAAACACTGAGCAGATGTCTTCATTAACGTCTTTACAATGATGTCTGGATAGTTTTAGGGAGATTTCTACTAATGTGGAAGCTAAATAGTGATTCCCTCCCAATACTATTCTCTACATCAAAATTTTTATTTCTTAGATATTTCTTATAATTCTTTGTTCCCCTAATCTGGAAACTTTTAGGCTGTCCTTATGTCTTTCCCAGTTTTCAGGGTTATTGGGAGTATTATAAGCATGAACTCCAGAATTAGGCTCTAGTGTTTAATTTCTCTGATGCCTAACCTATATGATTTTTGTCCACAAGGAATTTATAATGTAATCTTGAAGAGAGGAGGCATGTACACTGCTTTTTACAACCTGAAACAAGACATAAGAAGCATAAAAATAATATTGGCTGCTGGTAGAAAAATATCATGGAGTGAATGACATTTGAGTGGGGATTTTACTAACAAAGTGTTTTAGGGATAAAACTGGTGTTAGGCAGAAGGGAATTTCAAGCAGAAAAATGGCTTTAGTGAAGATATGAAAATGACAGACTGCTTTAGGAAAGAGTCTTGGATGGTGCAAATATACATTGAGTTGGGGAGAACTGAGAGATGTGGTTAAAAATATCTTGGTGGCACATGCATACCAGCCTAATAATTCTGATTTGCTTTACTCTCCATTTGATTTTATGGATCATTAAAAAGAATTTAGTATAAATGCTGATCGCTGGTATAGCTCACTCTATAGTTGTTTGTGCATATGAGAACAACTAGTAAAACATTTTCATTCAACCATTTATTTTACTACAGGGTGCCAGAAAAATGGTTTTCTTGATTTTTTTAATCTTCAAACTTGATTGAATGAATATTTTTTTAAAACTGGCTCGTTTGAGGCAGTAATAAATGCAAACTAAACACTTAACATATTCCTGTGTGTATGTCCACAGTAGGACAAATGTCAAAGTAGTAAAATTTGAGCCACTGACATTCCACATCTGGCAGTTTTTGTTGGAAGAATATCCCTCCTTCACTACGGAAAAAATTAATATTAGGACATGGGTAAGCAAATTTTTTCAGGAAAGCAACAGGTTGTAAATATTTTGGGTTTTGCAGGCCAAATGGTCTTCATAGAGTAAAAACAGCAACAGATACTATGCAAATGAGTGGGCATGGCTGCCTTCCATTTAAACTTTATTTGGAAAGTCAGGCGGTGGGCCAGATTTGACCTATGGGCTATAGTCTGCTAAGCCTGTTATAGATGATTATTAGGAACAAAGTGGAAAAAGCTGAAGAAAATTACTACAACACTAAGACACTATCACATAAAGATGAATGTTTACCAAATGTTTACTCTAAAACATCAACAGAGAACCATGCAAGAACCAGACCTGACTGTGGTTCTCATACTTCCAACTCAGAGCTGAAACCATAGTAAGCAAAAATCTATTTTTCTTTCCATAGTAAGCAAATCCACAGTAAGCAGAAATACGTTTCACTGTTGCAGGTCAAAGAGAAAAATCAGTCCAACTTAAATAAAAGGTAGATAAAGTTTAATGATAAATACATCTCACAGAAACAGAATCCCAGAAACTACCTTAGAGTCAAGTCTCATGAGGAATAAAATTTGGAGTAAGCAGTGAGGATAGTACCAGTCACCTTTCTCAGTTCCTCCCATAGATGGCCTTATTTTTCCTTCAGAAAAACCCTACGAGAATAAAATACCTATGAATAAATTTAACCAGGGAGGTGGAAACTACAATATTGAAGAAGACACAAACAAATTGAAAGATATTCCATGCTTATGGATTGGAAGAATTAATATTGTTAAAATGTCCATACATACTATCCAAAGCAATCTACAGATTTAAGGCAAACTCTTTCAAAATCCCAATGACATTTTTCACAGTAATACAGAAATCCTAAATTTACATGGAATCACAAAAGACCCCAAGCAGCCAAAGCAATCTTGAGAAAAAAAAGCAAAGCTGGAGGCATCACATTTCCTGATTTAAAAGTATACTACAAAGTTGTAGTAATCAAAACAGTATCATAGTGGCATAAGAACAGATACATAGATCAATGGAACAGAATAGATAGCCAAAAAATAAACCCACACATATATTGTTAATTTACATCAAAGGAAGCAAGAACATACAACTGCCTCTTCAACAAATGGTACTGGGGGAAAAAAAGGAAAAAGAAAGAAAAACCCTAAGAGGTGAACAGTAATATCATCCCCATTTTTACAAATAAGGCAACTGAGACACAGACAGCTGAAAAACTTTCCTTGGCTACACGGCTAGAGAATCATAGAGTAAAACATTTTTTCCTACTGAGCCATCTCAGGAGCCAATACTTCTAAATATGGCTCTAGACATTTTGCTCTTTTAATTTTGAGGTTTAGCCACTTTCAATTTGAAATAGTGTGTGAAAACAGGTAGGATTTATCATAATCACCAAGACTTGTTGATCATTTAATATATGCCTCGGCCTTTTACAAATTATCTTTAATTTCACAACACTACATTGTGCATGAGAAAGAAGACACAATGTCACCCAAAGCAACACAAGCAGCAGTTGGTAGGGCTGAGATTCTAGTCTGGAAAGTCTGGAACCTATACTCTTAATTTTTATGGCAGAGAAATAGTCTGAACAAAGGCAGTAAGGGATGCGCAGAGACCAGGCTGCCAATTAGAGAAGGGAGGTAATAAATGGGAAAGAAGAGAGACTGATTTTCTAGGTAGAACGGTTCCCAGATTATTGAGCCAGATGATAGAGGCTATTTTCTTGATATACAAAACAACTGAGACATGCTAAAGAATTCTGGGTCAAAGAATGCAAGATAAAGCTGTGTCTGGAAAGGTTTAACGACAGTAAACAGGAGCAATGGGAAATTAACATGAAAGAAGGGAGAGCAATAAGAAATCATGCATTTTTGTTATCCTAAAAAAGAGCAGGATGTGTGATGGACAGTGACTGCAATGGGGTATGTGGTGGGGACTTGATAAAAGGGGGAGTCTAGTAACAATAATATTGCTCATGCAATTGTGCATTAATAATAGCAAAAAAAAAAGAGCAGGAGGTGTAAAAATTTAGTAAAAGGAATTATTCTGAGACCTATTTCAAAATAAAATATGAATTAAGACTGGTCATAGGAGATAAAGAAAGGGGTAAAGTCAAGATTAATTCAAATGCTGAGCTTAGGGTACTTTCAAATGATGTTATCACAGAAAACAAAAAATAAAAAACAAAAAACAAACCCAGAATAATTTTAAAGAAGCTAGTTAGAATTGAAGGTATTTAGTGTGGTTTTTTTTTCTCTTTTCCTTTTTTTATTTTTTTAATATAATTTATTTTATTATCATTAATTTACAATTACATGTGCAATATTATGAATATTAAACTACCCCTTCATCAGGTCCCCCCCACCAACCCCATTACAGTCACTGTCCATCAGCGTAGTGAGATGCTATAGAATCACTACTTGTCTTCTCTGAGTTGTACTGCCCTCCCCGTGCCCCCCCAACATTACATCTGCTAATCGTAATGCCCCTTTTTCCCTCTTATCCCTCCCTTCCCGCCCATTTTCCCCAGTCCCTTTCCCTTTGGTAACTATTAGTCCGTTCTTGGGTTCTGTGAGTCTGCTGCTGTTTTGTTCCTTCAGTATTTTTTCTTTGTTCTTATACTCCACATATGAGTGAAATCATTTGACACTTGTCTTTTTCGGCTTGGCTTATTTCACTGAGCATAATACCCTCTAGCTCCATCCATGTTGCAAATGGTAGGATTTGTTTTCTTCTTATGGCTGAATAATATTCCATTGTGTATATGTACCACCTCTTCTTTATCCATTCATCTACTGATGGACACTTAGGTTGCTTCCATTTCTTGGCTATTGTAAATAGTGCTGCAATAAACATAGGGGTGCATCTGTCCTTTTCAAATTGGGCTGCTGCATTCTTAGGGTAAATTCCTAGGAGTGGAATTCCTGGGTCAAATGGTATTTCTATTTTGAGTTTTTTGAGGAACCTCCATACTGCTTTCCACAATGGTTGAACTAATTTGCAGTCCCACCAGCAGTGTAGGAGGGTTCCCTATTCTCCACATCCTCGCCAACATTTGTTGTTGTTTGTGTTTTGGATGTTGGCCATCCTCACTGGTGTGAGGTGATTATTTCCTTGTGGTTTTAATCTGCATTTCTCTGATGATTAGCGATGTGGAGCATCTTTTCATGTGCCTGTTGGCCATCTGAATTTCTTCTTTGGAGAAGGGTCTATTCATGTCCTCTGCCCATTTCTTAATTGGATTATTTGCTTTCTGTTTGTTAAGGTGCACAAGTTCTTTATATATTTTGGATGTCAACCCTTTATCAGATACGTTTTTTATGAATATATTCTCCCATACTGTTAGGATGTCTTTTTGTTCTACTGATGGTGTCCTTAGCTGTACAGAAGCTTTGCAGCTTGATATAGTCCCACTTGTTCATTTTTGCTTTTGTTTCCCTTGCCCGGGGAGATATGTTCATGAAGAAGTTGCTCATGTTTATGTCCAAGAGATTTTTGCCTATGTTTTTTTCTAAGAGTTTTATGGTTTCATGACTTACATTCAAGTCTTTGATCCACCTTGAGTTTACCTTTGTGTATGGGGCTAGACAGTAGTCCAGTTTCATTCTCTTACATGTAGCTGTCCAGTTTTTCCAACACCAGCTGCTGAAGAGGCTGTCATCTCCCCATTGTATATCCAAGGCACTTTTATCAAATATTAATTGACTGTATATGTTTGGGTTAATGTTTGGATTTTCTATTCTGTTCCACTGGTCTGTGGGTCTGTTTTTGTGCCAATACCAAATTGTCTTGATTACTGTGGCTTTGTAGTAGAGCTTGAAGTCAGGGAGCGTAATTCCCCCTGTTTTATTCCTCCTTCTCAGGATTGCTTTGGCTATTCGGGGTCTTTTGTGGTTCCATATGAATTTTAGAATTATTTGTTCCAGTTCATTGAAGAAAGCTGTTGGTAGTTTGATAGGGATTGCATTGAATCTGTAGATTGCTTTAGGTAGTATAGCCATTTTGACAATATTTATTCTTCCTAGCCAAGAGCATGGGATGCATTTCCATTTGTTAGTGTCCTCTTTAATTTCTCTTAGGAGTGTCTTGTAGTTTTCAGAGTACAGGTCTTTCACTTCCTTCGTTAGGTTTATTCCTAGGTATTTTATTCTTTTTGATGCAATTGTGAATGGAATTGTTTTTCTGATTTCTCTTTCTGTTAGTTCATCATTAGTGTATAGGAAAGCAACAGATTTCTGTGTGTTAATTTTGTATCCTGCAACTTTGCTGAATTCAGATATTAGTTCTAGTAGTTTTGGAATGGAGTCTTTAGGGTTTTTTATGTACAGTATCATGTCATCTGCAAATAGTGACAATTTGACTTCTTCTTTACCAATCTGGATGCCTTGTATGTCTTTGTTTTGTCTGATTGCTGTGGCTAGGACCTCCAGTACTATGTTGAATAACAGTGGAGAGAGTGGGCATCCCTGTCTTGTTCCCGATCTTAGATGAAAAGCTTTCAGCTTCTCGCCATTAAGTATGATGTTAGCTGTGGGTTTGTCATATATAGCCTTTATGATGTTGAGGTACTTGCCCTCTATACCCATTTTGTTGAGAGTTTTAATCAGGAATGGATGCTGAATTTTGTCAAATACTTTTTCAGCATCTATGGAGATGATCATGTGGTTTTTGTTCTTCTTTTTGTTGATGTGGTGGATGATGTTGATGGATTTTCGAATGTTGTACCATCCTTGCATCCCTGGGATGAATCCCACTTGATCATGGTGTATGATCCTCTTGATGTATTTTTGAATTCGGTTTGCTAATATTTTGTTGAGTATTTTTGCATCTACGTTCATCAGGGATATTGGTCTGTAATTTTCTTTTTTGGTGAGGTCTTTGCCCGGTTTTGGTATTAGAGTGATGCTGGCTTCATAGAATGAGTTTGGAAGTATTCCCTCCTCTTCTGTTTTTTGGAAAACGTTAAGGAGAATCGGTGTTATTTCTTCTCTATATGTCTGGTAGAATTCAGAGGTGAATCCATCAGGCCCGGGGGTTTTGTTCTTGGGTAGTTTTTTGATTACCAATTCGATTTCGTCGCTGGTGATTGGTCTGTTTAGTTTTTCTGTTTCTTGCTTGGTGAGTCTTGGAAGGTTGTATTTTTCTAAGAAGTCATCCATTTCTTCTATGTTTTCCAGCTTGTTAGCATATAGATTCTCATAATATTCTCTTATGATTCTTTGTATTTCTGTGGGGTCCGTCGTGATTTTTCCTTTCTTATTTCTGATTGTGTTTATGTGTGTACATTCTCTTTTTTCTCTTAATGAGTCTGGCTAGGGGTTTATCTATTTTGTTTATTTTTCAAAGAACCAGCTCCTGGTTTTATTGATTTTTTTTTATTGTTTTATTCTTCTCAATTTTATTTATTTCTTCTCTAATCTTTATTATGTCCCTCCTTCTGGTGACTTTGGGCCTCATTTGTTCTTCTTTTTCCAATTTCAGTAATTGTGTCTTTAGACTATTTATTTGGGAATGTTCTTCCTTCTTTAAATAGGCCTGGACTGCAATATACTTTCCTCTTAGAACTGCCTTTGCTGCATCCCACAGAAGTTGTGGCTTTGTGTTGTTGTTGTCATTAGTCTCCATATATTCTTTGATTTCTGTTTTGATTTGGTCGTTAACCCATTGATTAATTAGGAGAGTGTTGTTAAGTCTCCATGTATTTGTGAGCCTTTTTGATTTCTTTCTAAGATTTATTTCTAGTTTTATACGTTGGTGATCTGAGAAGTTGGTTGGTAGGATTTCAATATTTTTGAAATTACTGAGGTTCTTTTTGTGGCCTAGTATGTGGTCTATTCTGGAAAATGTTCCATGTGCACTTGAGAAGAATGTGTATCCTGTTGCTTTTCGGTGTAGAGTTCTGTAGATGTCTGTTAGGTCCATCTGTTCTAGTGTGTTGTTCAGTGCCTCTGTGTCTTTACTTATTTTCTGTCTGGTTGATCTCTCCTCTGGAGAGAGTGGTGTGTTGAAGTCTCCTAAGATGAATGCATTGCTGTCTATTTCCTCCTTTAATTCTGTTAGTATTTGTCTCACATATGCTGGCGCTCCTGTGTTGGGTGCATATATATTTATAATGCTTATATCTTCTTGTTGGACTGACCCCTTTATCATTATGTAATGTCCTTCTTTATCTTTTGCTACTTTCTTCGTTTTGAAGTCTATTTTGTCTAATACAAGTACTGCAACACCTGCTTTTTTCTCTTTGTTGTTTGCATGAAATATCTTTTTCCATCCCTTCACTTTTAGTCTGTGTATATCTTTGGATTTGAGGTGAGTTTCTTGTAGGCAGTATATAGATGGGTCTTGCTTTTTTATCCATTCTGTTACTCTGTGTCTTTTGATTGGTGCATTCAGTCCATTTACATTTAGGGTTATTATTGATAGGTATGTACTTATTGCCATTGCTGGCTTTAGATTCGTGGTTACCAAGGGTTCAAGGGTTGCTTCTTTACTATCTAACAATCTAACTTAACTTTCTTGTTAAGTTATTGTAAACACAGTCTGGTGTTTCTTTCTTTCTCTCCCTTCTTATTCCTCCTCCTCCATTCTTTCTATAATAGGTGTTTTATTCTTTGCCTATAGTTAGTATTTGGATGGTCTGCTTTCTTTGCTATGATTTTATGTTCTCTGGTGACATCTTTTTAGCCTTAGGTGTGCTTCCATCTAGAGCAGTCCATTTAAGATATCCTGTAGTGGTGGTTTATGAGAGGCAAACTCTCTCAACTTCCGTTTGTCTGGAAATTGTTTAATCCCTCCATCATATTTAAATGATAATCGTGCTGGATACAGTATTCTTGGTTCGAGGCCCTTCTGTTTCATTATGTTAAATATATCATGCCATTCTCTTCTGGCTTGTAAGGTTTCTATTGAGAAGTCTGATGATAGTCTGATGGGTTTTCCTTTGTAGGTGATCTTTTTTCTCTCTCTAGCTGCCTTTAATACCCTGTCTTTATCTTTGATCTTTGCCATCTTAATTATTATGTGTCTTGGTGTTGTCTTCCTTGGGTCCCTTGTGTTGGGAGATCTATGAGCTTCGGTGGACTGCGAGACTACTTCCTTCCCCAGCGAGGGAAAGTTTTCAGCAATTATTTCTTCAAAGACACTTTCTATCCCTTTTTCTCTCTCTTCTTCCTCTGGTACTCCTATAATGCGAATATTGTTCCGTTTGGATTGGTCACACAGTTTTCTTAATATTCTTTCATTCCTAGAAATCCTTTTATCTCTCTCTGTCTCAGCTGCTCTGTACTCCTGTTCTCTGTTTTCTATTCCATTAACAGTCTCTTGCATCTCATCCATTCTGCTGTTAAGCCCGTCGATCGCTTGTCTGATTTCTGTATTGTCTTTCCTCAGTTCCCTCACTTCCTCCCTCAGCTCTTGCACATTTCTCTGTAGGTCCATCAGCATGGTTATGACTTTTATTCTGAATTCTTTTTCAGGGAGGCTGTGCATTTCCATCCCTTCAGACTCCCTCTCTGGGGTTGTCTGGTTGATTTTGATCTGAACCATATTCCTCTGTCTTTTCATGGCTATATAATTCGTCACTGATAGTTGCCACGTATGTCAGCTGGGCTCTTTAGGACTTTAAAAAGAGAAGAAAAAAAAAGAAAGAAAAAAGAAAAAAAGAAGGAAAAGAAAAAACAAAAACAAAACAAAACAAAAAATGCCCACCGGACATATATTCTGTGGGAATGCTGTAGGTGGCGCTATTGCCCCACTATTCCACAGCTGTGACTGTGCCGCTCCACAGGGCCCTTTATCGCTCTGGCAGGGGTGGGAACGAATAGGAGGCTGTTGATCTCAGTGAGAAGTGTTAAGTATGGGTATGCTTCCTCAGTCGCCAGCTAAGGCGTCTGAAACTCCCCAGGACTCCCAGCCTGCTGAGCTGAGTGTGCTGGGGCGATCCGGCTCCTCCGCTGGGCTCCTGTCTCTTTAAGACCGCTGAAGAAAGCGCACGCTTTTTTTTTTTTTCCTTCCCGGGAGCCGGCTGCAAGCACCCTGGCGCGTTCCCCGCTCAGATCCTGCCCCTCTGTCTCTCCAATCTCCGCTGCACTGCACAATGTGGGTCAGCGCTCCCCGCGCAGATCACCGGGGCTGGCTACTTCGCGGGGTGTACTTCCACTCCCTCCCGGCTCTGAATCCTCTCCTCCCGCCGGTGCGCTGGGGTGGGGGAGGGCTCGGGTCCCGCTGGGTCGCGGCTCCGTATCTTACCCGCCTCTTGGGGTGCCGAGTCCTCTCGGGTGTAGCTGCACGCTGTGCGCTTTCCTGTGTATTCTCGTCTCTCTTTTAGGAATAGATGTATTTTCTGTGTTTTCGTAGATAAATATAGTGTTGGGAGGAGATTTCTGCCACCCTGCTCACACCACCATCTTCCCGGAAGTCTCTCTATTTGCTCTTAATGTCAGATTTTCCTAGTTCTTCTCTTGGATTATGCTAGGTCTCTTCATAAGCATGGTTTAAATTTAAGAAATAAGAATACAGACAATGTGCTTTTCATTGTTGCCTGATCAGTAGTAGTTTCCTTTTGATTTTCTCCACTGAGTTAAAACTTTGAGCAGAATCTCTACATGGGTAGGAGGTCTGACATGTCAGCTGAAGCCTGTCAGGCTTCCTCCAGAAGATGCCAAAATGACCATGACCTATTGACAGACAGCCACATCTGAAGTGTTAACTTTCCTCAAACTGTTGGTTGGTTGGTTGGCAGAAGAACCCACTTGGGGTTTTGCCTGAGGGCAACTATCAGATGCCATGATGTAAGGCTGGGCATAGGATTGGTACTTTGTTTAGTTGTTCTGCATAATGACTATCTGGAGCCTCACTTGCCCCGGCCCTTGGACGTGCTTAAGTCTCTCACTCTACAGTCTGTAGGGACTCTTGAAACAGATTAGCTAGCTCCAAAATCCTCAGCCTTCCATATTCTGTGATGTGGGGCTTTCTTCATACTGTTCATCCACATACCCACTCTCCTCTGGCTTTTAGTTCTCATGCAATTATAAATGACCTCCACTTATCTCCCTTGTTAGTATCTAATATTTTATATTAACTTGAAACATAGGAAGAACTAATTTTTAACTAACAAAAAAGGCAATTTTAAATGATTCAACCAAGGTCCTGTATTCTGTAAGCTCTGCTTTCCTTTCAATACTTTTATTTCATTAAATTTTTAGAGAGGATGGGAGGCAATGATTACACTAAGCTATCCATCTTGAATTGGAAGCTTATATTATTTTTAGTAGGAATATTGGAGCCCTCCTGTATTATAGACCTGAAAGAGCCAGTTCTTTCTAGCCTGGGAGATCTGAGATGGTCATATGATAAGGAAGAAGACGTTTTCTATTCAGTAGTTTTTCTGCCTAAGTCCCTAAATATTTTGGAGATCCTAATTTAAATGATACTGGGCAATTTTGGCCCAGTAACCCTTCCTCACTAAAAAGAAAAAGAAAAAAAAAAGCTCCCAAAATATAACAAACAAAAACCTTCTATACTTCAAATACATGATTTTTCCACAAAAACTTAAGCTCAGATTAACTACAAGGGTGAGAAATACAGACTCTCTTCCTTGAATGAGAAGCATAAATTTCACTGATGGTTCTCTTGAACAGACACAAATAGGAAAACACACCAGGATGTAACCATAAGGTCAGAGGCCCAGAACACAAAGCAGACAGTCCCTGTCCACCTTTGCTGCCCACAGAATGGACAAGCTGGGAATACAATGAGACCAGTACTGACAGGCCAGAGTGTCAGATTTCAGACTCCCACACAAGTCTGCCCTGCCATCATCTCCAGATTGCTGTGAGGAGTTGCAGCTCTGCTCTGCTTTCTGCTGCCAGTAAGAGAAACAACAGGGATGCAGCTTTGAAGAACACAGGATATGTCTGCATGTTTACAACTATAGATACTGCAGTAGCCTCCTCAGGGACATAGAAATGAGGCCCTGAGGCTTCTTAGTATCTTCCGTACCCATGCTCTGGGAGTCTGAGGAGGTGACTGAAGGGATATGACCCACTGCACATTCCCAGATAAGGTTGAGATACTGAGTACTCATTAACATTTCATTCATGGGCCAATTAATTTTTTTGTGTTGAGTTGATATTTTCACTTACCATTCATATAAATTTTTCAAGGGTCGACCAAACTCCTCTGTTCTAGTTGAAAATGCTTAAAAACTCACATGAACCTTTGTTCTGTACAACAAAGACATGGTCTTAATATGATAAACCTCCTAAAGTATGAATTGATATCATACTCTGATTTTGTCAACAAAGGTAGGAAGAAGCTGTAAATGTTGATCTAACTTAGATGGCAACTGAACAAACTTCATAATGAACTTTTAAAATTGTTATCAGTTATTATAGAATGTATTGCTTTTGTCATCCCATATCAGTTTTCCTGTATTCTGGTAACAGCTCCTAATTTTACTTTAGTTGACCAGTCATTTAGTGCAGTTGTCCACCATGGTCTCCTGCAAGTAGGTTGGCACATAATCCACATTTATTTGTCCTATCTCACTCACTATAGAATCTCAGCCTTGAGCAGAGTGATAAAAAACTGAAAATAGTTTTAAGTGATGTATAGTAATGCCCTGAATAATTTGATCATAAGTTCCTGCTCCCCAGATCCCTGGAACTACCTCTATTTTTGTCCATCCCCAACCTCGTTCTTCAAATATTTCTTCAATTTTCTGAGCTACCCCATTTATGTCAATAAATTTCTTTCTTGCTAAGAACACCAGAGTCAGTTCCTGAGAAACTGTAACAACAATGTAATGACCTATTTAGATTGAGGATATGCACCAGTGTCCAGAAAACATGGTGGGAGAAATGGTGTACAAGTCTTTTGATAATGGAATTTTTTTGGCCAACTGTGACATTGTGTAAATGGACCATGTGGTTCACCATTGCAAATTCAGGATTAATTCTGCCAGAGTGCAGACACAGCCTATTCTTAATGAATTGTGACTTGCCCAACACAAATGCAACAGATTCAGATAAAATGGCCACATTATTTTCACATCACATATATTATCAGGTAGACACAAGGCCAAGAGAAAAAGTCAGAACAAGAAAAAAAACACCAGAGAAATTACCTAAGTTTTTCTTCCTCTAACTCCCTGTATAAAACCATTACAGTGATATTAACAGCAAAAATGAGATCATCATGCAAAACCTGAAATAATAAGTTTAAAGAATGGCAGAGCTGAAGCAAGTGCATCTTCTTTGAAGAAGTGAGGAAGGAAAATAAAACTCAGCTTTTCCGCAGACTGAGGGAGTCTCAATTAAAACAGAAATTAAAAAGAAAGCAAGACCCTGTCTATCAGCTTTTATTTCAGCAGAGGGTTCCCCTCCGGAGAATATTTTCTATAGTAGGAAAATGGTTAGGATACTAGGTGGTATACAAAGGAAATAGTGTATTAATTCATCAGTTGTTTGAGGCAGGAAACCAGGATAAATTAAACATTATGAAGCATAAAATTGCATTATGAAAACAACCTGAGGATCTTTTGACATTAACAAAGTGAGGAAAAAATCTTTATGTAGTGAATTTTTAAAAATTAAAATCTAATAAAATTGCTTTGAGCTCCCTAAATTGTTTTCTTTAATGACATACATACATATATAATTAATAAAGTAGCATGTAAATTAACACATGCCTATATAAAACATATGCATATTAGCATAATATATACTATATGTGTTAATACACATAATATGTATACTGCTTACAACTGTGTGACTTTAGGTAAATACGTTAACTGTTCTGTTTCATCATCTGTAAAATTAAGTATGTATGTAACACATTCAGTTGTTGTGAGGATTTAATAAGGTAACATATGAAATGTACTTAGAAAAATATGCATGTTATTTATGTGAATGATAAATTTCATTTTACTTTATTGGCAGAAAATGTCTCTGATCCCTTTATTATCCTTGCGATACTGTGATAAAATAGTGACAGGAAAATAAGTACTATTTCACTGAGATTTTTCTGAGTTAGAAACTTGAAACTGTATTGTATAGCTTTTGATACCATAATAGATGGCCTGATATATGCATTTGGTCTTTCAGATAAATAATTTTAGGTATGTAGTTTGTGTCCCATTCTGTGCCATGTAAACTGATGCAAAGATGAAGATCATGGCCCAGTAGTTGAGAAAAAGGCTTAAATGATAGAATTTAGATGAAAACCCTCTATATGCTGTGTAAATACAATTCATGACATGGTGTTTAAGAGCTTTTAACAATGAACAATCAAGCTGTGTATCCCAGGAAAAGCTGTAGTTCTCTCTCTTCATACCATTGCTGAATTTTTATATCAAGAATTGGCATTAAAAATAAAGCCTGATTATGTAAATTAAACAAAGAATTGTGGAATTAAGCTCCTAAAACATTATAGGTTAAGTTGTAGGGAAGTGGAAATGAAATGAGTCCATGGGTAGAACGTCCCCTTGCTAATATTATTACAGGCTTTTTAGCTCTTGTAGCAAATTTCCATATATGGTTCTTTTTAGAAAGAAGGCTGGGAAATTTTTGCAAGAGTTCATCATTTTTCCCTCTCTCTCATGAATGTTGAGTAAATGGGTGTCTTACTATGCCATACAGTTATTCCAAAAAGTTAAAGTAGACCCTTGGGGTTACTAAACAAATATTCACCTGCAGGATTTGATGTGCAACAATTCTGTGCTGCTTGTGTTTTTTACATTTGCTACTCATTTCCAGAGACTGACCTCAGCTGATAAACATTTTTCACTCTTAGTTGAAAGTAAAGGAGCTGAAAGAAAGCTGGTCTCATCTGGGGGATGTTATAGTCACAGCTACTTAATAGTCCCAGTGCCTTTCTTCACACCTAGAAATGTGTGAAGCTACCTTGATAGTGGGCTGGGTAGTTTCAGTTACTTATTAGTATTCTTATCCATGAGTCTTTTTGTCAATCAGATGAAATTTTGCTTGAAAGTCACTGATAAACAGGTCCCCTCCTAATCATCCTTTAGATAAAAGCAAGTTAGAGCCATGATTATTAGGTAGCTGGTCATTTCTTCTGTTTCGATTCTTGTTTTTCTTTGAACAAATTATTCAGCTTCCTTGCAAAGGATTTCTGAATTAGGGATTAGGTAATATTTTAAAAATTCAGAGAGAATTACAAATAAGGAGAAACAAATCAAGTGCCTGGAAAGGAGAAAAGAGAATTTCCTTCTCAAGGCCAGGCCAGGAAGTAGAAAACCAATGGCTGTATTAGAAAACGCCAAATTATATTTGCAACATGTTTAAAACTGGGATCATTTAGCTCATAGTAGTATTTAAAGTAGCACTGGTGCAATTCATTTTCTTTTCTTTTGCATACTTTTAAAACATCACTTTATAGTAACCAAATATACAGGGCTAGGTAGGATAGCAGATCCTGGGCTCTAAAACTTTACTATTTCATATACTCATCATTCCTAAATAAATGTTCAGAGCACCCAGTTGTTTGCACATTTTGAAATAGAAATGTCTTGCAAGTTTAAATTCCACATTTTCTTGCTTTAGGCATTTGATACAATTTATGGTGATAAAAATATAAGTTGTTAAATACTGAGTCTATAGGCTAATGTTCGAAAACATTTTCAAAATACTTCACCAGGCCTAACACTATGTTAAAACTTGATTCTAATTTCTTAATAAAAGATTTATCTCTGTGGTTAATTGAAAAGAATTCTAAATTTGCCATTTACTCTCCTTACCTCCAAAGAGGTCTTGAAAGAAACCCTCCTCAGGATATTAAAGAAGACAAGTGCCAGAGCTATGAATATACAAGTTACTCTAGTTCCTTCCTATAGACAAAATTAGTTATGCTAATAGAGAAATGAGTTCATTACATTTCTTTCAAATTCACCATTCTATTCTAATCTCTTCAGCATCTCCCAAGCTTTTTAAAACCCTTAGCTCTCTATAAATTTAGCTCTCTATAAACTTTTTATGCATAGTTCAAACAACAGATGCTGCCCTTTGAAATCTGCGTTGAAATCTGTTACAAGATGTAACCAAAAGTAAGAAGGTAGGGGAAGAAGGGCAGACCTTAGTTTGCTTCCTACTGTGCAACAGCATGAGACTATTATAAAAGCAGGGTTTCATACCCCTGTTTTGTCTGAGACACTGACCTCTTTGTAGCAATTATAAGCCAAATGTGTGGTTTCTGTTGTGTGAAGTTTTAAGTTTACTGTTAATGTGTATGTTTGGTGAGTACTTTCAGGGCTGACCTGTGCTATTTTCAATTTTATTTCAAGTTAATGTGGAAAGGTCTCAAGTCACCTTTAGAAATACAGATGTGTTGTCATTATAAAAAATACAAGGTGGCATTTGAGGGCCATCAGAAAGGAAGAAATAGCATTGAGCATAAAAGGAGTTTATAAACAAAGGTTGTCAATTTTTTTTTTTTGGTCCTGTGGAATGAAAGTAAGTATGGTACTGTGTTGAACATAATAAAGACTTGTTTTCTTACACTGAAAGTAGTTGAGTTTATGTTAGAGTCACATAGCTTTAGATCAGGTTTGTATTGCTGTCATTGAAGCAATGGTTTAAAATCAACTGAAAATCTCAGGAAGTGTCAAATATTTAAATATTGTTTTCATCAGTATTTAGCAGTCTTTAGATTTAACAAAATTTATTTCAGAAACTATAAAATTACCATGAATTAAGTTTGGCAATGCCCTTGGTGAAAGATCTTAAATATCCCAAGATTTTTTCCAAATATAATAGTACCTCAGTAGAACACAAATTTTAGGAAGTAACAATACTATGGAATTTAGAGCTGTTTATGTGATATATTATTCTATACTACCATTATTAATACACATATTTTAAAGAAGGCAACTTTTTTTCTACTTGGATCACTTAAAACTATGCAGAAGGGAAAATAATAGATTTTTGATTGTTTTGGGATTTTATTTTGCTTTTGTGATTTCTGTAAATGCTACCTCTCTTTATACAAACTTTAAAATAGCATCAGAAAATGAGATAAACATGGAAGATATCAAAAGATAGACCTTTTGACAGGTCTGACATTATACAGGAGTATATAGATTTGAGAATGTTTGGTCAACAACAGAAAAGAGGAAGGGATAACAAAGGATGAGTTATCTGCAAAAAACTAAAATCTGCAGGGAGAAGAGACTAGATTCATTCCAGGTACCAAAAGAGTTGCAGAACTGGGAATGAATGGGTCCTCAGATTGTGTGGATTGAAGCTCTTTGGAAATGCTATATGCGGCCTTGGTAGGTAATGAACCCCCCGTCACTGTAGGTATTCAAACAGATATTAAGTGGCAATGTTGAAAGCTATATGATCTCCAGGGGGTCATCTGATATCCTGTGTTTCCATAACCTGAGCCTAAGAGGTATAGTGCCAAGCACCATCTAATTTAAAAACTTTTTCAGTTTTATTGAGATATAATTGTCATGGGACATTGTTTTAGTTTAAGGTGTACAACATCATGTGATTTGACATATGTATGTATTGTAAAATGATTACCAGAGTGGTATAGTTAACATCCATCATCTCACATAGTTACAATTTCTTTTTCTCCTCCCCCAACTGTACTGAAAAGGAAAAGAGAAAGGTTAGATCTATAGCACTAATGAAGAACTGATTTGCATGATGCTCATAGGTAATTCAAGACCCATTATCTAGCAGTTTCTAGCAGTGGAATCATTTAGAAGTTTTTCTCATCGTCTGCTCTTTCTGAGTGTAGCTACAACCTTATGAAAATCTACTTTGTTCAATATGGCATACAACTGAGAAAAGTCTGCCTTCCATGAGGTGAACACCAAAGTTAAAGCAAATCATATTTATATGATTTTATTAGTGGGATATCTAAGGATTAAAATAAGCCTCTCATACTGAGACTGTCCTCCCACATGTTTCAAAAAGCACTTTAATATAAGCTTTTGGTTTTGCATCCAGTCTCTATGAAAAGCTAATGTGTGATAATTATATCATATGATGTAAAAATCTATAAGGAGAATCTTGAGATTATATTATTTTCATTATATCATTTTTTATTTATTAAAGGATCTAACCTAGAAAATAGTGAAGGGAAATGCCCAGTAAAGCCACCCAAATGCATGGAATGCATGATGAATAGAGTTGCATTTATCTCTTAACTTTTAAAAATGTTGTTGTGCTCTCTATTTGTGATTCTTTCAAATTCTCCACCTCTTCAGATCCTCTCAGAAAGTTTTTCATCAGGTGGAAAAGAAATAAATTTATGAAACTGGAAGGAGTGAGCCAAAAAGTTTAGAAATAATATTCAATATATGCATGTATGTATTCACTATATTTAATGACACTGAGGATCTTTCAACTTGTTTAAAGGAATTTTTAATATTCTAAGACAAATGACTGTCTAGGCAGGAGCTGGTATATTTGTTAGCCAATAATGTGCTTTATTGTGTTATGGCTTTAAACATGGCTGTTTGTATTTTTTTTTTAATGACAACATTGTTTCAAGCATCACAATTAAAAAGCCCTTCAAAACACCACAAAGAAATCATTAGTCTAGTAGAGTATATTTTTGTATAATTGTTGATAACTGCATAATGATGTGCTAAGCTGACAATTAGACATAATTTGCTTGTGCAAGTGAGTTAAAAAAATGGTGATCAATATTCATTCTACACCTATGTGAAAAGTAGTTAGTTTAATTGATGGGGAAAAACCCTCAACAATAGCTAATTATTCTACAATGACCTGAAACACTCATGCAAATTAGTAGAATTAATTATGCATGAATGATTAGATTATATAAATCATTTTTAAAACCTTGAAATTTCTATGGTTACTCATTCATAAAATGTAATAGAAAAAGTGATTTAATAATATAATAGGTGCAACTTAGAAAATAATCATCAGGCTTTCCCTACAATATGCTGCCATATGCCATCTCAGAATAGACAATAATGAATATAAACAAAACATGTGCTAAAATTTCTCAGTCAGGTATAATAATTTAACAAAGGAAGATTTATCCAATAAAACACTGTTTTGTGTAATAACTGTTTATCTCTTAAGTCCTACTTAGTGTGTCTATAGGAATTCCTAAGAGACCTGTAACATTTTATATTCGCTTCAAAGCTAAAACCCAAATACCTTGATTTGCTTATCCCCAACCCTGGTGATTGTTAATGAAATAGATAAAGATTTACTCCGAACATATTCTGTTTTCTATTATTCACATAATCATGCCATTCTCATCATTACTTTGATGAAAGAAGCAGAGTTTCATGAGTGTCTGAAAACAACATATTGGCTGCCTACCTGAAATTAATTTTAATTCATGACTGATTCTCATTATCAATATATAAATCCATTATTTAAATACATATGAATTCAGTGCCTGACTTTACTGAACTCCAAGCAACATGTCTGAATTTAAATAAATTGGCAGCAATGTTACAAACAAAAGCAAACATTTGGTTCTGATTTCATTCTCTGATGTAAAGTTGTATGACCAATGTCCCATTTATACAAGAAATTCATTTCAGCTGAAGTTGTTTCTGACATAAAGCTAATATTTTTACGAAGGAAAACACATACTCACACACATATGGAGGATGGGTGACATCCTAACTCAGGCTGCCTTTCTGGGCAGGCACTACACTTCTCAGAATGTCTCAATATCTTTTCCTGGAGAAAGTAAGTAAACTCCTCACACAATGATTAATTTTCTTATAAGCTTGCCTTCACAATGGTACTTGAGTTTCATTCTAAGATAAGCCTTAAATGCTTACACTATTTAAAATTTTTTGTCAGTTACTCTATCCCCAACTCATCAATAGCATCTATAAAATCTGGTTTTTTAAACTTGCAATTCTAGTCTTTGCCTCCAACATCATAGCTCTATCCTTAAGTAAATCAGCCCTGTGCCTATGCATAGTGGCATAACACGATGTTACTGGCATGCTATGAGGACTCTGCACAAATTATAGTAAGGCATAAGCATGAATCTTCAGAATGCCCAAGTGCATTTTGTAATGGCTCTGACAACACTCTGAACTATATTACATTTTTGTTCTGAAGGGTGCCCCTCAGAGAGGAGATAGAAAGTTATCTGCTGTCAAAAAGCCTTGATGTGTTTACAGTCATGGAAGTTTCACACTTGAGAACTGAACATGGTTTTGTATGGAATACTCTGACCTTCTCCAGAAAATGAACAAGTATGAACACAAATAACAGAAAATGTTGGGCTCCGAGCTCTGCCACTGGCTCCTGATCACTGCACGCCTTTCGTAGCTAGTTATTGAACCCATAAATTGTGCAGTTATCAACCTTGTGATTCACCAGAGATGTGTCATCTGGACTTTGGAGGGTAGTGACCAGGGGCAAAAGTTTCTCACCAAGCACTGTAATAAGAATTTCAAATTTCTGATCACCTGTCTGAATTTAAGTTGGAAGTCAGTAGGTTTGAAATATGTCATTTTATGTTTTTTATAGTAGGTTTTTATATTTTTACATACTTTTATTCTTATTTTCTGATATTGTCTTTACTCCAGCTACAAGACATGAGGACAGCATTGCATGTATGTGCTGTTTAGTCATAGATGGAAAAGAAAAGGAGACAGACCTAGGATGAGAAAATGACTTTCCTGTGTTACAGAAAGTATCGACCTCAGAACTAAGATTCACCTATGATGCTTTTATTCTGGGTGTGGCCATTGACTGCTAGATTGAGCTGCACATCTAGAGGGTTAGGATGATTTATTCAGCTCAGAAAGAAGAGGCCCACAATCAGTGTACCTGCATTAATCCCAGGTCCCCAATATGTTGTAGCTTATCCCAATATGTTGAACGCTTCCAATCTTTAGGACAAATTGGCTTCAGAATTCTAAGAGTCTTAGAATTTATGAAACAGAAGAGCTCTTAGGGAATATCTAAAACAGTGGTTCTCAACCTTAGCTATATATTGGAATTCCCTGGGAGGCTGTAAATTCCCACAGAAAATTTGATGTTATTTGTGTGAAGGGCAGCCTGGACATTGGGATTTTACAAACTTCTCCAGAAGATTGACATATTCAGTCAAGGTTCAGAACTTTTGATCTAGACGCAGTATTGCAGAACTTACGAACTATGCCTGGAAGAGCTGAAAAGTTTACATAAAGCAGGAAAGTAGGTCAGGTATAATGAAAAATGACCCAGCTATTTGGTATTTTGGCTTATTTTTTTCCGTTCTTGATTGATATATGGGTAAGAGAAATAAATACTCTTTCACTATAAAGAAGAAAAATTGAGCAAGCTCAGTGTCAAATGATAATTGACACACTTTGTATGCGGAGGTCATAAGAAGTGGTGGGGGTTTTGTTTTAACTAGAGAATTCTCATCCATCTAAAGGGACAAATGTACTTAAACTGCAGCCGAATTGGCCTTAGAGTATAGAGATCTACTGATTTTGTCAAAAGAATATAAAAATTATTTTTTTTATTTTGAAATTGATATTTTACATATCGGCTCAATTAATTTTTAAAAATTAAAAGAGGGGGGGCACTTTATGGTCTGAGAGGAGCGTTGAAGGAAAATGATGGAAATGAGTATCTGAAGAAATTCCAGACTCCAGCCTTTTTTTTTGTTCTCTTTTTCCTTTTTTTTTTAATCACAGGGTTGGGGTAGAAATCCATGTTCCATATGTGGTCTCTGCTTTTACTGCAGTGGGAGCAGGGAGCTCCTCACTGCTTGACTTGTATGAGAAGTCCAGCTTCCTGCTCTGCCTGCTCAGACACTGCCCTGGTCATGGTTAGGAGCATCTCCTTCTGCCTGGTAAGGGTGGGCTAAGCTCCCACTTGGCTTTTGCTGGTGGGAGTACTACTGCAGTTTTTTTGGTGGTGTTTGTCTAGAATAAAGCCATACTGTCTGAAAGTTTTCTTTCTTGCTAGGCTGTCCTTTTCATCCTCCTTGGCCAGAGAAAGCAGACTTTTGTTTTGTGATTTTTGTTTACATTTATTGACTTTCCTGGGTTGCTGGCTTCTTCACCTCTAAGTCTGTATTGTAAGAGTCAAAAAGAAAACCCAAGGAATTCACCACCATGTTTTCCTTTGGGTCTCAAGATATTTAGCTAGTCTACCTTCTTCCCTCCACCTTCAGAGTTGTCTTATGTTTGTTTTGTGTAAAATGTCCAGGATTTTTGACTAGCAGGAGGGAAGGGGGAAAACATGTCTACTTAATCTTTCTGGAAGTGGAAGTCTGTTACAATATGATTTTTAAAATAAATTTTTAGAATATCACTTAACAGTCATTTGTAATATCTACTAGCTCTACTAATAAAAAAATCTTTGTTTTTCCTTTAAAAATATATTACCATCTCCTATTTATGGGTAGTATTTGGGGCTTATAAAATGGAATTACTTATACTGATTTGTATTCAGTTTTACAATATGAACCTTAAAACCATCACTTCATTGCTGTAGTCCCTGAGATATTTAACACATAGCAGTTTGTGTTTACAGAGCTCGCTGACAGCATTTGCCTGGCTTTACTGAGTTGGACTATGTTAAAAGCTCTGCATTTCTATGGCTACCTACCCATTTTCCTTCCACTGATACCTGAAATTCAGACAGAGCAAATACCTGGAAGAAGACTAATCAGAACAAGTACAATATAAATTAGGGTGTATTCATTGATTCAAGACCTAGAAAAACTGGCAAATACAACTTCTCATTAGTGTTTTTTAAAGCTATAAAAATTATATAAAAATATAAAAATAATCCCATCAAACTTTTATAACCATTATTGTAAAATGTATTTTCAAATCAACAGCTCTTTCAGAACTTCAAAATTAGCATATTGTGCCTTGCTTAAGACCACTGTACTGCTTTAATAGATAGAGTAACTTCATGAGTGTGCCACTGCCTAAAATAGGGCACCATGTACCCAGAAACATTGCCTGCCCCAGCACAAGGCATCAATAAATGCCTGTTGATCAAATGTGGAATGAATTAAACATGTATTGCTGTCCCACCTTCCAGGTTCTCAGTCTGGTACTTAAGAAATGTCCCCAACATTCTAGAAGAGTATTACTAGGATATTCATAACTGTACAGACAGAAAATGCTTTTGAATGTCTGATGTATGTGCATATATCATAGTACTTTCTCAACTTATAGAATCCCCCTCTCTTGATTTGACATCACTCTGGGTATGTCCGTTCCTTAAAAAGCTACATTCTTCATATTCGGTTTGACCTTCCTCTTGATTTTATATTTTATGAGTCTTCAGAGCAGTGTCTTCTCACTAGTTTTACATTAGCATGGAGCCTGTCAAGGTTATCTCATTTCGCCACCCCCATGTGTCAGTGTGAGTTAAGAAGTATACTATTGTGGAAGACTACCAAAATCTTTTAACTGGATCCACCTCTTCCCTGGCAGTGGGCAGCAGGACTAAATTTTCCATAATCTGGAATACATAGAAATCAAGCACCTTCTTGATGTTGTCAGGGCACACAGAATGAAAAACAAGAACACAAACTTACCTCAAGAAAATCAATGATAACCTGATGATAAGCAAGTCAAAACAGAATGGTATCCTTCAGCTTCATGTGGTGACCCCATTTACCAACAAAAATGCAAAGGGGTCTATCATAAGTATTTAAAGGATTGTCTTGTGGAAAAGGAATGAGACACATACTAAATATTAACAAAGGGTAGAGTTTACATCAACGTGAAACATGAGTTATGAAACTTCAAGTGGTAAACTCAGTGTCAACATAAGGAAGAACTTTCTACTAAACAAGTTGACTTGTTGTTAGGGGCTCCTTCAAAAGGCAGAGTTCTACCACCAAAGCTATTTAAGTTTAGACTAGACATGAAATTCCAAAAGTAAACAGTCAGTTGCTTCAAAGGGAAATAAGCCTTAAATGGGAATTGGCAGGGTTAGGTTAAACTTTCTCCTAATGCCAGGATTCTGGGATTCTATCAAAGATGCAGACTGCTGGTGTTTGCTTGAAAACTCTCACAGAAAGAAAGAAACAAAGAAAAAAAGCCACAGCATAAATAACTGAAAATAGATGCTAACATAGAAGTAACACCTACTCTACAACTAATTGCTGGTGTGATTCTTCTCTAATTACATGGCTGTGAATGTGTCTTTTCTTTTTAAATCTTCTGCCAAGATGGCTAAATCCAAGCATATTTACAGCAGCTCTAAGAGGGGAATATATTTTGGAATAGAATTTGTTGAGTTCCTTCAGTACTTGTCATTATTCTATTAGATCTTATTGACTTCAGTAGCATTCTCAGGTGATGTTTTCCAGATTAATGAGTGGATTATTTGCAGAGGGGAAAGTAAACACTTTTCTCCTAATGAAAGCATTAAGGAATTAACTTTATGTCAGTCCACTTTATAGAAGTGGTATTTCTAAGCTCTGTTGAAATTGTTTTATAGACTTCCTAACTGCTGGAACACGTTAGGGGGTAATCACATTAGATACTGCCTGCTGAGCCTGGCAAGACTTGGTCAGTAGTTTAAAGGAACCATTTCAATAATATAGTCAGCTCACTGGTAGCTGGGTGACTCTAACTAAAATTACCTGACTGCACCATTAGTCCAAATGAGCATTTCAATCCCATTTATGCTCCATTTGAAACCAAGATTAAGAAGATGTCACTTATAAAACTGAACTTCTGTATAATATTGTCTTCAAATGTCACAACAGTGGGAATATACTGTAGGTAAAACCTTATACTGATACACATTTTTATATCGTTTGTTAGATACAAGTACGTATCACGTACATAGTCAATTCATAGAAATCCCTATGATATAATAAATGTCAATATATTCATTTCAATTGACCGCTATTAGATGGAGATCAAGCTAACACTAGGTTGATACTCTTGACAAAGCCCACTCCCCATGGTATTGAGGGAGATTATGCCTTAATGACTGTAGTAGCCAGTCTCAAAGATCCTCCTACTCCACCTCCCATGGTCTCCACTGCCTGCTGTTCAGACCCTTATGTAGTCCTCTCTCACAATGCATCAGAGTTGGTCTGTGTGACCATAGAGTGCAGCAGAGGTATGTCAACTTGTAAGATTAGGTTGGCATTCCTTCTCTTGATTGTGCTTCCTGAGGGAAGTTAGCTGCCACGTTGTGAGGATACCCAAGCAGCCTATAGAGAGGACACTTGTGACAAAGAAGGAAGTTGTCTAGATCCAGCAACAAAGTAAAACATGTTTGTTGTTTTAAGATACTAAATTCGTAATTTTTTTAATGCAGAAATAGATAACTAAATTCAGATTGTAGCACTTTAGAAATGGGATGTTGCAGTAACAAACATTCTAAACTAAGAGAATGACTTTGGAACTGAGGAGCAGGCAGTATCTGGAAATGTGTAAATATTTTGAGAGGGCTGGTAAGAGTTTAAAGTACTTTGAACATGGGGACTTAAATGGAAGAAAATCTTATGGAAAACTGGAACTTAACAATACCATTGCCTGCAGTAATGTTCAAGGGAGAATATGTGCATAAAGAACTGGGTGATCTTGCTAAAACGTTTTCCAACCAAAATATTAAAAGTGTCTCTTGGTTTCTCCTTGTTACTTAGAAGAAAATATGAAAGGAGAGATAAACTAAAGGAAGGATTGATAAACAAAAAGAGGTCATTATCATGCTAATAATAATATGTTAATAAATATGCAATGAAAAGAGGTGACATGACAAGGTCATTAAAATATGCAATAAAAAGAAAATTTGAACAGGCCCATTAACACAAAGTAAATTAAAATCGTAGTCAAAGATATGTTTTCCATTCCAGCAGCTCTTTCCTGCCCTAAATTGAAATTAAGAATAAAAATAAAAAGAATAATGATAATCTCAGATGGGTTTACAAGTGAGAATTACCAAACTATTTGGGATACTTTACTTGGTGCTTTAATTTCCTAGGGCTGCTATAATGAACTACCACATAACAGGTGGCTCAAAACAACAAAAAATTATGCTTTCTGAGTTTTAGAGCTAAAAATTCAAAAGATGTTGTCAAGGCCATCCTCTCTTTTAGCCTCTGGTGAACTTTTAACTTTTTTTTAATAGACTATTTTTTAGAGCAGTTTTAGGTTCATAGCAAAATTAAGTGAAAGGTACAGAGATTTTTCTTATATCCAAGCATGTATAGTCTCCCCCATTTATCAACATCCACCACCAGAGATATGCATTTATTACAACTGATGAGCCTACATTGGTACATCATTATCATCCAAAGCCCATAGCTCACATTAGGGTTCACTTTGAGTATAGTGGATCCAGACAAAGGCACAATGACATGTATCCACCATTACAGTATCATACTGAGTAGTTTTGCTGAGTTTTCAATACTCTGTTCTTTCATCCTTCCCTCTTCTTTAACTCTTGGCAACCACTAATCATTTTACTGTCTCCATAGTTTGACTGTCCTAGAATGTCATACAGTTGCAGTCATACATTATGTAGTCTTTTCAGATTGATTTATTCCACCTGGTAATATGCATATAAGTTTCCTCCATGTCTTTTTATGGATTGGTGCTAAATTTCTTTTTAGTGCTAAGTAATATTCCATTGTCTAGATGTATCCAGTTATTTATCCATTCACCTACAAAGGGATCTCAAGGGTGCTTCCAAGTTTTGGCAATTATGAATAGAGCTGTAATAAACATCCATGTGCAGGTTTTTGTATGGACGTAAGATTTCAGCTTCTGTGTATAAATATCAAGGAGCATAATTTCTGGATCATATGGCAAGAATGTTTATTTTTGTAAGAAATGACCAACTTGTCTTCTATAATAACTATAATAGTTTACATTCCTACCAGCAATGAATGAGAGGTTCTGTTAATCCATATCCTTGTCAGAATTTAGTGTTGTCAGTGTTCTAGATTTTAGCTTTTCTAATAGGTGTACAATGGTATCTCATTGGTGTCTTAACCTTCATTTCTTTGATATATGATGTGGAGAATCTTTTTATATGCTTATGTGTCATCTGTTATTTCTTCTTTGTTGAGGTGTCATTACAGGTCTTTGGCACATTTTTTAATCAGTCTGTTTCCTTATTGTTGACTTTTAAGAGTTATTTGGATATTTCAGATAGCAATTGTTTATCAAATATTTCCTTTGGAAATATTTTCTCCCAGTCTAGACATGTCTTTTCATTCTTCTGACAATGTCTTTTGCAGAACAGAACTTTTAACTTTATTGAAGTCTGGTTTATCAGTTTTTTCTGTCATGCAGTGTGCTTTTGCTGTGTCTAAAAAAGTCATTGCCAAACTCAAGGTAATCTGCATTTTCTATTATGTTATTGGTGATGGTGTGAAAAGAAATAAAATTGGTATCCACTACTGAGGCAATACAAGCTTACAGAATTGCACAGCAATAAGAAGCAGTGAACTGGACATATTTGTACCAATATAGATATATCTTAATAACATATTTTTATGTTAAAACATAAGTTCAAAGTGAGAAATAAAATAAGGTCAGTAGTACAATACTATGTATGCAAATGCAAAACATTTTTCACAGTGCTAGAGAAAATACTCCTAAAATTTATAGGGAACCACAAAACACCTGAATAGCCAAAGCAGTCTTGAGAAAGGATAAAACTGAAGGTATCACACTCTCTAATTTCAAACTATACTACAAAGCTGTTGTAATCAAAAAAGTATTGTACTGGCACAAAAATAGGCACATATATCAATGGAACAGAATGGAGAGCCCAGAAATAAACCCATGCTTTTATATGACAAAAAGGGGCAAGAATATACAATGGGAAAAGATAGAGTCTTCAATAAATAGTGTTGGGTAAACTGAACAGCTACAAGCAAAAAGAATGAAACTGGATCACTATCTTACACCATAAAAAAACAAACTCAAAATGGATTAAAGACCTAAATATAAGACCTGAAACAATAAAAATCCTAGAAGAAAACATAGGCAGTAAACTCCTGATCTCAGCATTAGTAAGTTTTTTTCTTGCTGTGTCTCCCTAGGCAAGAAAAATAAAAGCAAAAATAAACAAGTAGGACTATATCAAATCCTGATCTCAGCATTAGTAAGTTTTTTTTCTTGCTGTGTCTCCCTAGGCAAGGAAAATAAAAGCAAAAATGAACAAGTAGGACTATATCAAACTAAAAACCTTCTGCACATCAAAACAAAAAGGCAATCTACTGAATGGAAGAAGATATTTGCAAATGATATATCCAATAAGGGGCTAATATGCAAAATATATACAGAACTAATAAAACTCAACACCAAAAAAACAAATAATTTGATTTAAAAATGGACAGAGGACCTGAATAAACATTTTTCTAAGGAAGATATACAGATGACTAACAGACACATGAAAGATCCTCATCACTAATCATCAGGGAAATGCAAATCAAAATCACAATGGGATATCACCTCACACCAGTCAGAATGACTAATATTGAAAACAAACAAGAAATAACAAGTGCTGGTGAGGATGTGGAGAAAAGGGAACACTTATACACTGTTAGTAAGTATATATATTAGGACTTCTGGGAAGATGGTGGTGTGAGCAGGGCGGCAGAAATCTCCTCCCAAAACTATATAAATCTATGAAAACACAGCAAATACAACTATTCCTAAAAGAGAAATCGGAGCACACAGGAAAGTGCACAGCGTGCAGCCACACCTGGGAGGACTTAGAACCCCGTGAGACGGGTAAGATACAGAGCCGCGACCCAGCGACACCCGAACACTCACCCAGCCCAGCGCGCCGGCGGAAGGAGAGGATTCGGAGCCAGGAGGGAGTGGAAGAGCAGGTCCGTGAAATAACCAGCCCCGGTGGTCTGCGCCGGGAGCGCTGACACACATCGCGCGGTGCATCAGACATTGGAGAGGCAGAAGGTGCAGGTTTTGAGCCGGGAAGGTGCCGGGACCGTGCAGCCAGTGCCAAGGGACAAGAGAAAAGCGCGCGCCATTTGTACCGGTCTCGGAGAGGCAGAGGGCCCAGCGAGGGAACACCAGTGCCCCAGCGGGCTCAGCCCTGCAGGCTGGAAGTCCTGGGGAACTTTGGTCCCCTTCGCTAGTGACAGAAAGAAGGGAGCAACCGCGCTGGAACTTTATACAGAAAACAATAGCATCCCATTCATTCCTACCTACAAAAAAAGCAGCGTGGCTGCAGCTGCGAATTAGTGGAGCAACAGCGACACCTACAGCACACGTAGAGAATCCACTCCAGGTGGGCTTTTTTTTTTCTCGTTTGTGTTATTTCATGCTTTTTTTTTTGCTAGTCTGTTTTATTTCTTGCCCTTTTTTTTCCTTTTTTCACCTTCCTTTTCTTTCATTTCTTTCTGTCTTCTTTCTCTCTTTTCTTTCTCTTCCTCTTTTTTTTCCTTGCTTGTTTTTTTTTTTGGTGGTGCTTTTTTCTTCTTTTTTTTTTCTCTTTTCTTTTAAACCTTAAAGAGCCCAGCTGACATACGTGGCACCTACCAGCGAACACTCCTGCCAACATGACAAGACAGAAGAATACGATACAGACAAAGATCACCAAGATTCAGAGCTCCTCTGAGAAGGAATCTGAAGAGATGGAAATGCAGCATCTTCCTGAAAAAGAATTCAGAATAAAAGTGATAACCATGCTGATGGATCTACAGAGAAATATGCAAGAGCAAGTGAGGAAGTGAGGGAAGTCAGGAAAGATAATGCAGAAATGAGACAAGCCATCGACGGGCTCAGCAGCAGACTGGACGAGATGCAAGAGACTGTTAATGCAATAGAAATCAGAGAACAGGAATACAGAGCAGCTGAGGCAGAGAGAGATAAAAGGATCTCTAGGAATGAAAGAATATTAAAAGAACTGTGTGACCAATCCAAAAGGAACAATATTCGAATTATAGGAGTACCAGAGGAAGAAGAGAGAGAAAAAGGGATAGAAAGTGTCTTGGAAGAAATAATTGCTGAAAACATCCCCATGCTGGGGAAGGAAACAGTCTCGCAGTCCATGGAAGCCCACAGATCTCCTAACAAAAGGGACCCCAGGAAGACAACAACAAGACACATAATAATTAAAATGGCAAAGATCAAAGATAAGGACAGAGTATTAAAGGCAGCTAGAGAAGGAAAAAAGATCACCTTCAAAGGAAAACCCATCAGAATAACATCAGACTTCTCAACAGAAACCTTACAGGCTAGAATAGAATGGCATGATATATTTAACGCAGTGAAACAGAAGGGCCTCAAACCAAGAATACTGTATCCAGCACAATTATAATTTAAATATGATGGAGGGATTAAACAATTTCCAGACAAGCAAAAGCTGAGAGAATTTGCCTCCCATAAACCACCTCTACAGGACATCTTAAAGGAACTGCTATAGAGGGAAACACTCCTAAGGCTAAAAAGCTGTCACCAGAGAACATAAAATCATAGCAAAGAAAGCAGACCATCCAAAACTAACTAAAGGCAAAGAATAAAACACCTAGTATATAAAGAATAGAGAAGGAAGAATAGAAGGGAGATAAATAAAGAAACATCAGACTGTGTTTACAATAACTTAACAAGAAAGTTAAGTTAGATTGTTAGATAGTAAAGAAGCAACCCTTGAACCTTTGGTAACTACGAATCTAAAGCCAGCAATGGCAATAAGTACATATCTTTCCATAACCATCCTAAACGTAAATGGACTGAATGCACCAATCAAAAGACACAGAGTAACAGAATGGATAAAAAAGCAAGACCCATCTATATGCTGCCTACAAGAAACTCACCTCAAACGCAAAGATATCCCCAGATTAAAAGTGAAGGGATGGGAAAAGATATTTCATGCAAATAACAAGGAGAAAAAAGCAGGTGTTGCAGTACTTGTATCAGACAAAATAGTCTTCAAAACGAAGAAAGTAGCAAGAGATAAAGAAGGACATTACATAATGATAAAGGGGTCAAACCAACAAGAAGATATAACCATTTTAAATATATATGCACCCAACACAGGGGCGCCGGCATTTCTGAAACAAATACTAACAGAATTAAAGGAGGAAATAGACAGCAATGCACTCATCTTAGGTGACTTCAACACACCACTCACTCCAAGGGACAGATAAACCAGACAGAAAATAAGTAAAGACACAGAGGCACTGAATAACACACTAGAACAGATGGACCTAACATACATCTACAGAACTCTACACCCAAAAGCAACAGGATACACATTCTTCTCAAGTGCACATGAAACATTTTCCAGAGTAGACCACATACTAGGCCACAAAAAGAACCTCAGTAAAATCGAAAATATTGAAATTATAACAACCAAATTCTCGGATCATAAAGGTATTAAACTAGAATTAAACTTTAGGAAGAAACAAAAAGGCTCACAAATACATGGAGACTTAAAAACATTCTCCTAATTAATCAATGGGTCAATGACCAAATCAAAACAGAAATCAAAGAGTATATGGAGACAAATGACAACAACAACAAAAAGCCACAGCTTCTGTGGGACGCAGCAAAGGCAGTTCTAAGAGGAAAGTATATTGCAATCCAGGCTTATCTAAAGAAAGAAGAACATTCCCAAATGAATAGTCTAAAGACAAAATTACTGAAATTGGAAAAAGAAGAACAAATGAGACCCAAAGTCACCAGAAGGAGGGACATAATAAAGTTCAGAGAAGAAATAAATAAAATTGAGAAGAACAAAACAATAGAAATAATCAATGAAACCAAGAGCTGGTTCTTTGAAAAAATAAACAAAATAGATAAACCCCTAGCCAGACTCATTAAGAGAAAAAGAGAACCTACACACATAAACAGAATCAGAAATGAGAAAGGAAAAATCACGACAGATTCCACAGAAATACAAAGAATTATAAGAGAATATTATGAGAATCTATATGCTAACAAGCTGGAAAACCTAGAAGAAATGGACAACTTTTAGAAAAATACAACCTTCCAAGACTGACCAAACAAGAAACAGAAAAACTAAACAGACCAATCACCAGCAACGAAATTGAAGCCGTAATCAAAAAACTACCCAACAAAACCCCCGGACCAGATGGATTCACCTCTGAGTTCTACCAGACATACAGAGAAGAAATAACACCCATTCTCCTTAAAGTTTTCCAAAAAATAGAAGAGGAGGGAATACTTCCAAACTCATTCTATGAAGCCAGCATCACTCTAATACCAAAACCAGGCAAAGACCTCACCAAAAAAGAAAACTATAGACCAATATCCCTGATGAACGTGGAGGCAAAAATACTCTACAAAATATAAGCAAACCGAATTCAAAAATACATCAAGAGGATCATACACCATGATCAAGTGGGATTCATCCCAGGGATGCAAGGATGGTACAACATTCAAAAATCCATCAACATCATCCACCACATCAACAAAAAGAAGAACAAAAACCACATGATCATCTCCATACATGCTGAAAAAGCATTTGACAAAATTCAGCATCCATTCATGATTAAAACTCTCAACAAAATGTGTATAGAGGGCAAGTACATCCACATCATAAAGGCCATATATGACAAACCCACAGCTAACATCATACTTAACGGCGAGAAGCTGAAAGCTTTTCATCTAAGATCGGGAACAAGACAGGGATACCCACTCTTTCCACTGTTATTCAACATAGTACTGGAGGTCCTAGCCACAGCAATCAGACAAAACAAAGACATACAAGGCATCCAGATTGGTAAAGAAGAAGTCAAATTGTCAATATTGCAGATGACATGATATTGTACATAAAAAACCCTAAAGACTCCACTCCAAAACTACTAGAATTAATATCTGAATTCAGCAAAGTTGCAGGATACAAAATTAACACACAGAAATCTGTTGCTTTCCTATACACTAATGATGAACTAACAGAAAGAGAAATCAGAAAAACAATTCCATTCACAATTGCATCAAAAAGAATAAAATACCTAGGAATAAACCTAACGAAGGAAGTGAAAGACCTCTACCCTGAAAACTTCAAGACATTCCTAAGAGATATTAAAGAGGACACAAACAAATGGAAATGCATCCCATGCTCTTGGCTAGGAAGAATAAATATTGTCAAAATCGCTATACTACCCAAAGCAGTGTATAGATTCAACGCAATCCCTATCCAACTACCAACAGCTTTCTTCAATGAACTCAAATAAATAATTCTAAAATTCATATGGCACCACAAAAGACCCCGAATAGCCAAAGCAATCCTGAGAAGGAGGAATAAAACAGAGGGAATTACGCTCCCTGACTTCAAGCTCTACTACAAAGCCACAGTAATCAAAACAATTTGGTATTGGCACAAAAACAGACCCACAGATCAGTGGAAGAGAATAGAAAATCCAAACATCAACCCAAATACATACATTCAATTAATATTTGATAAGGGAGCCTTGGATATACATTGGGGAGATGACGGCCTCTTCAGCAGCTGGTGTTGGAAAAACTGGACTGCTGCATGTAAGAGAATGAAATTGGACTACTGTCTAACCCCATACACAAAGGTAAACTCAAGGTGGATCAAACACCTGAATGTAAGTCATGAAACTATAAATCTCTTAGAAAAAAATATAGGCAAAAAGCTCTTGGACATAAACATGAGTGACTTCTTCATGAACATATCTCCCCAAGCAAGGGAAACAAAAGCAAAAATGACCAAGTGGGAGTATATGAAGCTGAAAAGCTTCTGTACAGCAAAGGACACCATCAGTAGAACAAAAAGACTTCCTATAGTATGGGAGAATATATTCATAAATATCCGATAAGGGGTTGACATCCAAAATATATAAATAGCTCATGCACCTCAACAAACAAAAAGCAAATAATCCATTTAAGAAATGGGCAGAGGACATGAGTAGACACTTCTCCAAAGAAGAAATTCAGATGGCCAACAGGCATATGAAAAGATGCTCCACATCTCTAATCATCAGAGAAATGCAGATTAAAACCACAATGAGATATCACCTCACACCAGTGAGGATGGCCAACATCCAAAACACAAACAACAACAAATGTTGGCGAGGATGTGGAGAAAAGGGAACCCTCCTACACTGCTGGTGGGACTGTAAATTAGTTCAACCATTGTGGAAAGCAGTATGGAGGTTCCTCAAAAAACTCAAAATAGAAATACCATTTGACCCAGGAATTCCACTCCTAGGAATTTACCCTAAGAATGCAGCAGCCCAGTTTGAAAAAGACAGATGCACCCCTATGTTTATCGCAGCACTATTTACAATAGCCAAGAAATGGAAGCAACCTAAGTGTCCATCAGTAGATGAATGATAAAGAAGATGTGGTACATATACACAATGGAATATTATTCAGCCAGAAGAAGAAAACAAATCCTACCATTTGCAACAACATGGATGGAGCTAGAGGGTATTATGCTCAGTGAAATAAGCGAAGCTGAAAAAGACAAGTACCAAATGATTTCACTCATATGTGGAGTATAAGAACTAAGGAAAAAAAAAAGTGAAGGAACAAAACAGCAGGAGACTCACAGAACCCAAGAACGGACTAATAGTTACCAAAGGGGAAGGGACTGGGGAGGATGGGTGGGAAGGGAGGGGTCAGGGGGAAGAAGGGACATTACGATTAGCAGATTTAATGTTCGGGGGGCACGGGGAGGGCTGTACAACCCAGAGAGGACAAGTAGTGACTCTATGGCATCTCACTATGTTGATGGACAGTGACTGCAATGGGGTTGGGCGGGGGGGACCTGATGAAGGGGTAGTGTAATCACCATAATATTCATTTAATTGAAGGTTAATGATATCAAAATAAACTAAAAAAAGAAAAGAATATATATTAGTGCAGACACTATGGAAAGCAGTATGGAGGTTTCTCAAAAAACTAAAATTACATATACCGTATGACCCAGCATTCAATTTCTGGGAATTTACTTGAAGAAAACAAAATTACTAATCCAAAAAGATATGTGTACCTCTCTATTCATTGCAGCGTGTGGAAACAACCAACGTGTTCATCAGTAGATGAATGGATGAAGAAGATATACACATACATACACACACACACACACACACATACATACATAATATATATATATATACACATACATGCATTTACATGTATATACATACATAAAGATGTATATATATATATGTGTGTGTGTGTGTGTGTGTATATATATATATATATATATACACACACACATACATACAGTTGAGTATTACTCAGCCATAAAAAAAATGAAATCTTGCTATTTGCAACAACGTAGATGGACCTAGAGTATATTATGTTGAGTGAAATAAGTCAAACAGAGAAAGACAAAGACTGTATGATTTCACTTATATGTAGAATCTAAAAAACAAAATGAACAAACTAAATAGAATCATGAACACTGAGAACAGTCTGGAGGTTGCCACAAGGGAGGTTTTTGTAGGATGGGTGAAAATAGGTGAACGGGATAAAAAGGCATAGATATCCAATTATAAAATAAGTTGGTCACAGGGATGAAAGTTCAGCATAGGAAATATAATCACTAATTTTTTATGTTGACAGCATCTACCTTATGGTGAGCATTTAGTAATGTATATAATTGTCAAAAATCACTGTGATTTATACTTGAAACAATGTAACATTGTGTATCAACTATGTTTTAATTTAAAAAATGAAATACAACAAATCAAATTTTATGAAACATACATCAATAAATAGATACTTACCAAATGCATTAAAAGCTTTGCTTTGTTAAGAAAAACAATGGAAAGTGAGGAGGAGGGATAAAACTCAAGAATTAATGGTTTTATTTATCTAAATGAAAGATAAAGATTACATGCATTTGCGATTATATTAATTCATCCCCCTATACCTGCAGTCAAATAATTAGAATTGTATATGTCCAACACAGAACAGTTACACCCTAAATATAGCTGTAGTATATACTGTGATCATCTCCACAAAATTGATGGTACCCTCCACCATTGTACAGCATCCTTGTGGTTAGATGAACTTGACTATCCAGTACAAAAGGTAGGGTTTAACTGGCTACTTCCAAACAGGATATCCCCATTCCCCCTTGTCATGATGATCACAGCAGCTAATCCAAGCTTAAATGTCCTATCCTTGGCTAAAAGGATGATTTTATGGCTGATCCAACCTGAAGGAAAGTCAAAAGATTTATGCTGGAAACTCTAGGTCACAGATTTCCCCAAACTGCTATTGACCTTTGACAAACATGAGGGATGTCTACAAGTAAATCTGGAACACTTGAGAACAAGCCAAGCAGACTCATGAGAGCAGTGGCTCTGGACTTTATGTTTACATCAGCCAATAAATCCCCTTTAATGTTCACACCAGTTAGAGTTGAATTGTACAGGACAGAGAGCATCCTAATTCATCCAGCAAACATACATTGCTTGACTTCTGATTATTTTATTCTTCCTCTTGCTGTTCACTATTGTGTGTGTGTGTATGCACATGTATGAATGTATTGATGCATGTATACACATACTCTTTTTGGCAATAGTAAGACTACATAGTACAGTGAGTACCAACCTTTATGTCAAAAAGAACTGGGTCTGACATGCAGCTACATTTCCTGCTTGTGTTACAATTGTGAAGGAAATATCCTTAGATTCTTCAGGTCCTCTTTGGGGAAGAGCAGACTAATACCACCTATTCTGTGTATACCAAAGGACTATTTTAAGGTTCAAATGAAGTTTTGTAAGTGAAAGGATTTTTTAGACTCCCAATTATTATGTAAATTTAGTTATTAGTATTAACTTGTATATGATGTGACTGTAACACTATTAAAAAAGCCCAGTCTCCTTGAGTTTATCTTATACTTTACTTAACTTCCTGTTACACAAGGAAAGGACAAAATGTCATTTCCAACTTTGAATTTCCTATCTTTTGTCAATGTGTTTCACAACCTCAACTTCATTTAAGCATAGTTCAGTGGTAAATTTCTATATATAACTGCACTTTCAAGTTGCTCAAAGATATAACATAATTGGGTATACCTTTCACCCAATGGTTTAAAACCTAAAGGAATGGTGTGCACACAAAATCTTCTAGTATTAAATAGCCTGAGATCAAATAAAATGCAATGAACAATGTCTGCTCCTACTGAACTGGAAATGTTGTAGTGAGATACTGGACACAGATGACAGTGCTACCTCAAGAAACATAATGAGGGAGTTTTATCAAGCCAAACCTTTTTAAATGTTTGAACTCCATAAAAACCTGCAGGCATGACAGATTAAATGTAATGCTTACCTCTGATTCTGAGCTGCAGCCTGTATCGTCTAATTCCTGTAAATAAGAACAGATGTGCTGTTAGAAGGTTTTGATTTGTGTTTTTATTTTTCAAAACCCATCTAGCATAGTGAGGTTTTTCCATTTGGGGGATGGTGGAGTAGCTTTGTTTTTGCATTCAAGCATGCCAGAAATGGGAAAATAAGTCTCACTCACTTCCATCCTATTAAAAGCAAAGCTCCAAACAGTTTACAGAGTTGGATGTGTGATTTAAAGATGGCTGAAAAGAAACTCATCTATTCAAATACATCTTCAAATATTTAGAGCAGGAGAAACATTACTTCAGCAAGTTTTTAAACATAACAATTATGAATTTCAGCTGGCATTCGTGTTACACCAGCAGCAATTTGAGAAGTCAGTAATCAACTAGAGCAAATAAACAGGGTAAGGATACTGTAGACATCCATTTCTAGGCAAGCCTGCTATTCCAAAAAATCACACACCTTCTGCTTTAAGGATACATGTTGTTATTTTTTAATAGGGCTATTTCTTTAGCAAAACATGCAAGTCTCGACTTCGGCACATACAAAACTTTTAATTTACAAGTTTGGCGTTTTTATTTCTGTTGTTGACAGTTTCATGAGAGCCTCACAAATCTAATTAAACAGTTCACAGACACACATTTAAATATATCCACATGACAGTGATCTGGGAAAGATAATGATTATACTTTCCACTTGCATTGAACATTTTACCCAAGAAACCCAGAGTAATGGGATAAAGCTTCCATAGTATCATGGAGTAACAT